>BLKR01008044.1:0-27074 GCA_011170035.1 Teleogryllus occipitalis
TGTTTTCATATTTAGCAAATGAAAAGCCGAAATCATATAAGTATAATAAATAATAATAAATAATAATAATAATAATAATAATAATGAAATAAAATACAAAATATTACTATGTTTGTCAATAAATTACACAAAAAATTCTCATAATTTCTTAAAATTCAACATTACCTTATTTGAAGATCTGTTTTTGTTGAACACATATCAATATGAAAAAATGTATCTTCTTAGTAGTAAAAAATTGTAGTTGTAGGAAGGCGCCGACAAGTTTTTGATTTTTTCAATTTTCGAAAAATTGGCGTTTTTAACTAACATGACACATGCACCATTTCTTTAAACGTTGTTTAACCCATCCAACAACAAAATTTCATCAAAAACGATGCAGCCAAAAATAGAGAAAACAAATGTGTAAACAAAGTTAAAATTTGCCTATATTTTACGCAAAACTTCATGAAAAATACTAAAATTTTCGAAAAATTGTATTTGACCTTATTTCAAAACCGATCATTAAGTAACAGATTTAATTCAGAGAAAAATCTCTATCTTTAATATTTTAGTTGTACGAAGGCGCCAAAAAATTTTTGAATTTTTGCAATTTCGAAAAATCAGAGTTTTCAACAATAATGAGACCTACACTAATCTCTTAAACGTTGTTTACACCATCTAACAACAAATGTAATAAAAAAAAGATGGAGCTATTTTTTTGAAAATGTTCCAGAGGCTTCATCCAAAGTACCCTCCAAAATTAAAACATCAGGCAAATCAATTGAAAAATATCAATTTAGGAGAAAATCGGCTGAAAGGTTTAGGGGCCAGCGTTGTTCACAGACAGTCGGACGGATAGACGTTTTCCCTGCAACCGATTTTTCTGTATCAAGAACCAAAAACATGGGTTCTGGTTATATCACATGTTAGAGGATTTTTTTGTAAATAAAGCATCTGGATTTATCCACTTTTTTATTTACAGAGCCCTGTAATATGCGTTTTTCTGCGAAAAATTCATATTTTTTTCGCGCAGCACTACATAACTTTCATTCTACCGCGGAAGCGGTAGTGCGAAGGTAAAAATTTCATAAGTATTGAAAGAGTAGTATTAAATAAGTATTGAAAGAGTTTTCTCAGTTTATCACGCAAGATGAAAATGATGGACAGACCTGTCCACATTTATTTGCACCAACAAAAGGACCAAATGCACCGCCTGATGGCGAACAAGGCCATATCGTGGCGCAGAGCAAAGTCGCTCACCTTTCACCGTCGAATCTCATGTGAAATTTGTACCAACAAACCGAGTTTGGCTGCTTCACAAGGGCTAGACCAACCCATGTGAAGTGTCTTAAACCCTACCCATATCCTTATTCCTTCCCAATTCTGGCCGCTGGCTAGTGACGCAGGAGCGCGTGGTGGGAGGCGCGTACGCGGAGATGCTACCTGGTGATCCTCTTGACAGCAGACCGCGACGAGACGTAACAGATTTAATGTAGAAAGTAACGGAGGATTACTGCAATAGCGCTCAACACCCAAGAAGGGGTTCGGAGACGCGTTGCATCGTGAGTTGACTCAAAAAATGTAAAAAGTGTGCCTAAAATCGTTGTGCAAAAGATTCATCGTACCCCAATTTTTTTTTGAAGATTTTAAAGCACAATAAGATGTATACTCCTGAAAAATGTATTTACGCGAGATTGCGTAGTGGTTTTACCAATGAGCAATGGCAAATATTGTGTAATTCCTAATCTAGAGTGTCGAATATTTTGTGAAGTGGTTGTTTGCAGCCATCATAGCTCGTGGTTGCAATTTGCGGGTAAGTCTGTGTTTTTTTTTAATATTGCTGCTATCATGATGATGAACGTAAACTGTTACACCATGATAGCAGTATAAATTGTGCAAAACGATACTGTAAGACAAGTAAAATGAATTATTGCTTTTTTCATTGTTGCAGATTCTAGCAGTTTCATGCAGCGCACAAGATGGAGGTAATTTTTCAATCTTTTTGAAATAAAGAAATTTTTGTCCAAGAACATAAGGTGAAGGCACCAAAGGTTGTCATTTTAAGAGTAGTATATTACGAAAACCAGATGATTAGATAAAGCTTGTTAGTATTTGGCAGTTTAGGGTTGGATTCATTCCACTTATGCCACATAGCGGTGATTCTAGATCTGAGCATTGTTTATATTTATAACCCATATCTGGGGATAAGGGATACATTCAGCGATCATGACGTATCCCCCACTACCCTATCTAGCATACTTGATTTCCTAATAGATTAGAACGTAGTTATCATTTCTGCCGTTTATCATTTTGTCGGATAAGGGAATTCAAGGTATTAATTACATTCAGATTCGCTTTTGTTCAACATTAGTTAGTCCATGTCCTATTTTACCCAGCGAATCTAGAGCCATCAGGCCCGCTGTTCCTTCTGAACACGCACATTTTGCTAGGGTCCTTTCACCATCTAGCGGAGAAAGAAGGAATTTCTAGAGCGATAAAAAAGACGATTTGAATTTAGCTCGGATGCTTCTTTCAGTCTTCAGGATCTTTTGCAGGCACAGTCACATTTGCAGATTTACAGTACAGTAAATCTACAACATGTGACAGTCGGCTTTACTTGCCATCCGAAGGAAGGCGTAAGGAAAATTATTCACGCCCTTAAAATAATTCACGGCTTCCCTTGCGGGTTTGAACCCGCACACTTGGGTAAAACAGCTGGATACGCTAACCATTATATCACAGGAACCGCAACATTACTTTGTTTTAGCGTTTTCAACAGTGGTCACACTGGCGATGGATTCGAAATGTGCTGGAATTGTGTTCTACTGACATTTATAGAACTGAGAATATGCTCATTGTACAGATTTTCACTCAATATCGCATACTCTTAGTTTGAAACTCTTAATAGAGCGGATGAAGGACAAATAAACACCGAGAGATTAGCATAAACATTTTATTCGGATTGCCCTATTGTCAAGAAACTTCCACGTAAGTGAGATTGAGATCAACAAATAATATTATTGCATTTCGTCGCGGAACGAAATAGACGATTCTCTCGAAGGTTCGATGTATTAGAACGATAATTAACGACTAACAGCTTCATCGTACCAACTAATGTCCAGCAAGTGTATTGAAATTAAGAATTTTGAAAACCAAGCCTTTCCTTCAGAAAATGTGGGCAGATGATACGACTTACATTTTGGTTCGAAGTTAAAATTTTCTTACATTTTAGGCTGAAGAAAATATAAAATACCTTGTTATTCTGGATAATTGTTTGAATAATGATGTAAGTACTTTCAACATCGACTGAATGGAAATTTGCATATGATATCCTTGTTTAAATATGTCTGTATGTAAGGTAGAATTTATTATCTATTGTAGAATCCTTTAATTTGGAGCAACATACGAACATTGGTTAATTATTTTCTAAATGTTTCTATACTAGTTTATATGTAACCCTAAAATTATCAATTAACTATTTTCTCTGAGATCCATCTTCTTGATAGGAACTCATTATAATGATTTTATGATTAATAGATTCAACAAGTGAGCCGGTGCCTGATGTTTGTCCTTGGGATTTGCCAGAGCCTTTCGAAGAAATTTGCGATTGGATCTTTTTTTATATTTATAGCGCAATGAAAACATTTGGAGGTAAGAACATTTCTTACGTTTAATGAGAAAAACCATCTGTGTGCCTATTTTGACAAAATACGTAGCCGTTGTATTTTCATCAATGATATCCGGCAAATTGTCGTGAATGCGCTCGGTATCCCCAATTTTTAAGTAGAGGAGTCTTTGGTGGAGTAAACCCAAACATAAATTCAAACGCTAAAAATGCAAAAATAAATTGCAAAACCATCTTTAAATAATGATCTTTAAAAAGTTGTAAAAGTAACTACAAATATTTAATAACGGTTTTCGATGCTCAAGTGTTATTTTACACGGTATACTCCGTATCTCTCTCATGAAATAATCTGAACTCTTTAACCATCTTACGTCCTTCAGCATTGAAAATTTTACAATCTGAGCTTCGTTTGTGATCCTTGCATACTCATGATTAAAATTTGTTTCACCATTAATACATATTTATTGTTATTACTATTATTATTATTATTATTATTATTATTATTATTATTATTATTATTAATAATCAGCTTTGTTGGATGATTAATATATTTGCAATAGGATGGTCTCTTTAAAAAAAGGTTTAAAGAATAATCCGCCTAGGACATTTTTATAATCGTACTTTGCTATATTAAGAAAACAAAAGTTTGTAGTTATTTTTGAGAAAAAAATCGAAAATGTCTTTGGGACTTTTTGTAAAATATCCCTAAAACATGTTTCAAGGTCAAAGGCCCTGGGATCAGTCAGATCGATTAAGAAATATCAGAATTGGTGAAAATTTTGTACATGACTTGGGCTTGAACGTTGTTCACAAACAAATATGCTCGGACAGTTTTGCCTAACCACTTTCTGGGTATCAAGGATCATGTAGATTTGAACTATCACAATACATATTCAAGAAAATATTTTACTACACGTAGGAGAAAAATATTGAACGTTTTTGGTATCAGGGATCCACAAAACAAGTTTTCTGGTGAAAAAATGGTACTTTTGCATTAACATTTCATATTTTTTGTACAAACAATAACTAGCAGTACACAAGAGTATGAGTAACTTGATTTTAGAGGAATCAACTTATTTGATACGATAAAATATTCTCAGGTTTCAGAAAGCGAAGATGAGCGTCATATTGAGTTACCCTGCATCAAGCCTGAGCAGCAAACGGATTTGCGTAGACTGGTCATACAAGATCTGTTAATTTGTTCATCGTTTCAAAAATTCGAAATGTTCCCATCATCATCAATTTCTTCCACTTTAGAAAAATAACATATTTCACCTACTTTTTTACTAACGTGGATAGCTATCACCCCCTATCGACTACCTCTACAGAGAAACGATGTTATGGGTCATAAAATATTTCTTATTCATTATTATTGACACGCTTCATTGAGGTTTCACAAAAATTATGAACCCTATTTTAAACTTCTGGTAAAAAATTACAGAGTATGCAGACAATGAAGAAAATAAAATTTACAATGGGCATAATGTAACTAGAAATTGTTTAACAAATCTCACGGGCACTAAAAACTTTCATCTAACACTCTGATTTACGTTTATTGCATATCTGCTGTTCCTCATCAGTTTAACCTATATCACTTTCACTAGCCTCCTCATGTTGGCTAATGTGCACATCAACCGGGTACCCTGTGAAGTTGCTTTTGAAACTATCTACATCTGATTTGATTAAACAATTTTCAATAAAGTGAATGTTAACCAATTAATCCGTTCTAAATAACCTGATTCAGACAACAGCCGTAACTTACACTTTACGTGGGGAAATTGAAAATAAATTGTGGGGCTTATTTAAAAAAATGAAAAGAGTGTAATACGATGATATCGATTTTTTAAGTTATGCGCCAATCCAAATACATTGCATAAAATGCATTTTTAAAAATGCAAGGTCGGATAATATTTTTCCAAAATATGAAGATTATTTTCTCAAATATCACATTTCAAATAACGATACTCAGGCTTGCGGACACTATTTTTGTAAATAGACGACCTACATATATGTGGAGAAATTGTTGAACGGGAAATAAATACACAGCAAAATAATTCTGCGTAATGCATGTACTATTGCAACTATAGCGCAGAATCCAATTGTTTTACCTCCCAATGACATTCGATTGATTGATTTTTTCGTGTTTCCGGGCGCTTCAACCGCTTTGGACATTAGTCCCGTTAGTGTAGTGCATGTTTTTTCTCGGGAGATGGTGATCTTCCCCCGCTGGATGGCGAGATCCGGCGCCGACCTACTGTCGGCTAGTGGGGTTTCCCCCTAACCAGGATTCTCTCACCAGCGGGGCACCAACCCAGCCGGGACAAGCTCTTAGCCCCCAATCCGTCTCCCGGAATATGTGGTAGTGTTATAGCATGTTAGTGTAAGTGTGTGTAAGGAGAGAGGATGGGACAAGGAACAGGAAGGACAGATCGCGCGCGGTCCGTGGCCCGTTTGTTAGGGTATTGCTCCGGCATTCGCCTGGTGTTGATCGGAGAAACCACGGAAAACTACCGATCAGAGCAGCCGACCGCTAGAATTCTCCTCCAGACAGCGACTGAATTCGACCTAGCTGAAAAGCTAGTGTCGAAAATCCTCCCGCCGTCAGGACTCGAACCTAGGACCTCCCGGTCAGAGGCGCTGCAGTGACATCAGTTGATGCACTGAGCGACCGCTCCCAGTAATGATTCAAATCAACACTTATTTACTCATCAATGCTTTGTGGCATAAACTTCCAAAACAGCCAAAAAGATAAAAGCAAAAAGAAAATGAATAAATTTACGAAAGCAAAACTGATCGAACGTGATAATTTAAAAAGAAAAGTATTCGCCACAAATGAGTACGTTATAGAGCATTTTGTTCATTATTTCGAAAATAGTATTTGACACCCTCCGTCTGAACATCAACACCCTATCAAATTAAATTGACTGTAGGAAATACAATGTTTAGTGCTACTTTTGCTTCTATTGACATTCAATTTATTTCTCTTGTTGTACTGAATAGAGACGACATACCGCAAATAAGGTAAACTAGAAACACGAATCCCACAGCTTCTTATGTTAAAAGTATATCATAAATTTCGTATTTTTTAAAATCAATTTTATTATTTAATGAAGTGATGATTTAAAGATAGGTTTTTTATTTTCTATGTTTACAAAAACTTATATTGTAAATGTTAAAAAATAAGAATATTGTAAAAAACACGCCACACAGAAAAAAATACTATGTAGATGTAGACAGATAATAAATTATAAATTCAGTTTTGCTAATCATCACAACTGGTTATCGATGGTTAGTAATTCCAAGAAACAACAATGTACATTATCTCCGTAAAACAAGTTGAGAATATATATTATTATTATTATTATTATTATTATTATTGTTATAATTATTATTAACTGTGAATTAGCCATAGAGAATAATTGTAATATGAAATTAATTATTTATATTTATTTTGTGTTCACAGGTTAATATGGTTACAATGTAGAGAAGAATTAAATGCGGAGCAGATTACTACCTTGAGATTTGATCTTCTATATATTAATAAAAATAAATTTGGCAATTTAAAGTGTACTAAATGTTATTTAAAATGAGTCATGATATCCTTAGTTCTTCCAATTCCTTGGCATGAGCATTCTGAAAATTTAATTTCCGCTGTCATTCTGAATATCTTCCATTTTTTCGCTTTACTTTTTAAGAAGATAAAGTATTGTAATCGTGCTCCGGTAATCGGTGATTTTTCGATAGAAAAACATTGCCGGTCGCTCGTAAGAAAAAGTGAATAAACCTTGCACCTATACATTGAAAATTACTTCCTATGTCACGATGTGTATTTAGAATTTGTTTTGTGTGCCCTTTATACGAAAAAAATCGCTAGATCACTAAACGTCTGTCTGAAATTATTAGTTTTCGTGCAATTTTGTGTTAAATATATACATCTTTCAAAGACTTATTTTTTCAAAAATGTTTTAAAATTTTTCCTTTAAATTATCTAGAATAAAATACGCTTTTAAAAATGGTGCAGTTTTTTTCGATAATCTTCCTCTATTTTCAAAACCTCTCAAAAATTAATATTGTAAAAGTAGTACAATATTGATGACAATTTTTTTCCTTAATAAAATCGGTTCTAAAAATAGATATTGCATTCAAGATACAACTTTTTGAAAATACGAATAGTTTAGGCTAATTTTGTTGTATTAAAGAAAATTGATAACAAAGTTTTTCTCCCAAACGTTTCCATATTTTGTCTTTAAATTTTTATGTAGACGAAGGAAATGCGCTTAGATAGCGGTGTAGGTTTCATTTTCATGTAACTTTGAATTTTCGTATTTGGTAAAAGTTACAAGATATGCGATAAAGTATGTGTCGTTGTATTACTATTATAGAGTTTTGCATCCGTTTCACTGAAATCCATCCTAGTGGCAGGGCAAAAACGTCATCGCTCCGCAACAGTGCTGCCCCACGCGCGTGAAGGGCAGCCACGAATGAAACGGATTCCGGAATTGAGTCAGTGCTTGTGCGCTACGCAGTGAGATTATACACAGCTGTTTTTGGCCTGTCACACTGATGGAACATGAAAAATAATAATTTTGAATTATGATCGTTGTTATAATTTTTATGAAGGGTTTTGGTAATTCTTACTTCTTAATTCATAAATTATTAACGTGTGATTTCTTTATTAAAAAACTACGAAACCTTCAAATGCGTATGAATTGAAATTTCCTTTTTACGAGATTTGCCAGTGATCGATATAGTACACAATATTTTGAACAGAAAGGCTTCGGCAGAATTGTTTGGTTACATAAAACCATAAAAATATTAACTTGAGCATTTCCGCTGGTATATTTATGGGCGTGGGAGAAACATTTCTTGGCATATATATTTCAATGATTTTGTAAGGGTCACTATTTTTTTTCCACTATTAGCGTTTCGAAATTGAGATATACCTAAAACACGTTGATTTCTAAATAGCACTGGATTTGTTAACGTGAAGTTATTCAAGATTAAATTTTCGGAAAACACAATCTTATTTGCTGAACTTAGCGTAAGTAACAAAAATTATTTTAAGACGTTTCTTGCAAACCATAATATACTCCATCATTCGAAGTATGCCTACGCGATCGTCAGTGTAGTTTAGAGCGCCCCGAGTGCGCCCTGGCACCGTGTCGTTGTGCGAATGGAACATGCTCTCCTTTGCACTGGTGCGCCCTAGCGGTCGAATGGAACACGAAAGCTGCCCTGAGTGCGCACTGGGTGTGCACCAGTGCGGCGAGTGGAAAACGCTATTAGTTTTAACATGCCTACCTACACGATAACACGTCTTAAATTCTTACGCTTAATTTAAGAATCAAAGGACATGCCATACTCAGGAAATTGAAATATATAAAAAAGTGATAAGTGATAATTTTTAAAATGTTTTTAAACAATCTTACATATTATTAGCATAATAACAAAAAAACGTAATATTTCTAAATAATGATTTATTGTTTACCCATTTTGTTTATTGAAGTGTCAATACCAGGCCATTCATCAAATGATTTTCCCAGATCTTGGAAATGTCTTTTTAATTTACACACATCACTTGTTTATTTACTACTACGGAAACAGTGACATCAGCTCTGGAAACAGAAGGAAGCCGCCAGTCACGAAGCTAGAAGTGTAAGGTGCATGTTTAAGATGATCACAGGCAGAGAAAGCGCTCTCATTGCCAACATTTTTACTTCTTGTTGTGTATTGCATGAGGAACTTTTGAAGGCATTGTCATCATCATCAAATCTGGTGCAAAACAGTTTCAAAACTCTAACGTATGAAAACATGTAAATAGTTAAAACCATCTTTTCGTTTCTTTCTTTTGTTACATTATGTTCATTCCCCTACATTAAATTCAAAATATTATATTTCCTAAAGAATTCATTTATGTACTACAAGCTGACCTGCTCATTAAAAGATAAATATGCAGCGTGTCTTCGTCTTGCATCATTTACACCAAATTTACAGAAATATTAATATTTCAAAATAATTTCCTTAACTCACAATCTTTATGAAAGCACTTTTACTTTTAGACTTTGACATTATTGAAATGAAATTGTAAAATATTGCGTTTTTCGAGATATTGACGGAAATACATGTTTTGGGATCCGCTGATTCCGAAAAAGTGTTTTTTTCAATACGCCCGTCCGTCTCTCCTCTACGTATTCGTCTGACTGTGCGTCTGTCTATCTGTTTGACCATTTGTCTGCCCGTTTGTTTGTCAGTTTGTGTCCCCGTTTGTCTGTACGTCTATCAGTTCGTCTGTGAGTACCACACCGCCTAAACCATACGTTGAATTCTTTTTAAAATGGATATTCCCCGGTCGATCTGGTTCGTCTTTATCAGAGGGAGATTTATCACTTGACTTTTTAGATTATCAATTACAATAGTCACTATTAGTACAGAAACATGACGGTCAGCACTATGGCCTGTTGTCTAAATTCCAGATGGTATGTTAGAGTACTGTAATTAAAAACCTTTTTTTTTAGTTGTAATCAGTAACAACAATGTAACAAAAGTAATAATCACCTGAATAATTCCTTCACACTCTCTATATCATTGGAATGGCAAATCGAAAGAATGCTTTCTTCTCTTTTATGACAATTTTTAAGGTGTTTTTCTCAAATATAACATCCTCTATGTAACTCAAGATTTGTCTCATGATCAAGTTTATTTCCAAAATATGAAAAATACACATTTCTAACAAAGTCTGTAATGTTATGTTGATGTTTTTAATCACAAATTAGCCAAAAATGTAACAAAAACTCTCAAGACTGTTCTTACAACCACAACTAGCCATGACTGAACACTGACTGTTTAACTAGTATCTATCTTGATTGCAACAATTCAAGTACTTGCGCTTCGAATAAAAGAAACACGGTACTGTTTGTAAGATACAACTCCGACTGTGAATCCGCCACGTCTATGCTCGGTAATGAAAGTTATCTCTCAATAATTATCACACTTTGTAGTTTACACAAAATCCGAAAAATCAAGTGCAGTGGAAAATCAAGTGCACCTGCGTTGTTAACATTGATGAGTTACCCAGATGCACGAACAGAGTAAGCCGATCCCCCAAGCAATATGTTAAAGCGAGATTTCTAAGCTACTGCATGTGAATACAGTAACTCAGTAACTAAAGTAATACAGTAATACAGTAACAAAGTAAAACGTGTTTCTTACATCTTAATTGAAGAATACATGAACTGGTTTGCATTAACACCATCTCTGTAAAATAATAAAGTAACAATAGACCATGGGGGTATCCAAATACTCTCCGTGAGTTCTAGAGTGTAAAATAATTTCTACGCTAGACTCTTCATTTACTGCATTAAAAAGGATTCAAAAATTACCGCTCTTGTTCAACATGTGTTTAAGAAATACCGGTCTCATTACAAGTTTCGTTTTCAAGCTAGAAAACTTATTTTAAAGTAATTGTTTGGTTAGATTTTTCATTGGTTCAATTGTTTTTTCTAACACCCCCTCTAAGTAGTAGTCACACGTGTAAGTTGCAATTCAAATCAATGATGCCTTATTTTACGTGGTGAGACTCAGGCCATCAGATCTACTCTTCCGTCTCAGCACGCAAATTTCGCTACGATCCTTTCACCATCTAGCGAAGAAAAAAGGTATCACCTGGGCGACGAAACAAGCAGTTTTGTAATTTAGCTCAGAAGATCATTTACGGTAGCAACTACACTTACACCACTATCGTGGATGACTTCTTTTTTAGCTTAAGATTCACTGAAAAAATCTTTAAATTTTGTTAAGGAAGTGATAATGGAGTCACTAATTCGTTGTAAGTACGCACGTTAAACATTTTTTAGAATGTTTTGTCATACTGTATTAATATATCCATTTAAACAGAGGACCACAAGACCAACTTTAACGGCCGGCGTCTGGTTAGGATTTAACATTCCGCCGTCTTACGAACAATCGAAACTATTGATCCGTAGCTAAAATGGCGTACGAGTACATTTATTCCACCAAATGGTATTTATTATTTATATATTTTTTCTTGTAAAGAGATTGTATTAAAGGATTAAACAATATACGGTTGATAAAACAAATGAAAAACATTCTATTATTTGCTGTTTATCGGCGTAATTACGTCAATAAATATTACCTCTGAAACACTTTGATTTTACTTCACCTAAGAGTAACGCCTTTCACAGAGTATAATTCAGGATAAAATATATCTTCTAAAGAAAATATGTAAAAGGACAAATGTGAATCAGTGTTCGTTTTCAGTAAAAACATCACATTAATCGCTAATTTAATATCCCCCATCCTCCCCCAGCAAGCATAGAAAACATGCTAAACTTCGATTACAACACGATATACTTGCTAGGTTAAGAGCTGAAAAAATAGGGGGAAACTCAACAAATCTGGAGCTTCAATATCAAAAATGTAATCCGTAATAAAGCTGGCAATTCCATGACTGTGTCTCACTCTCATGGCGGTTCGTGGCCTTGAAAAACGTCCTTTTTTAATCGGAGTATACACTCTGTCATACAACACGATAATGCAATGAAAGTAATGACTCCTTGAGGTTGGTCGTTAGTTTATAATTCGCAAAATATATATTTATAATATTAGTTTATAATTAATCGAACATAGTTGAGACCTGGAGATGTAAGGTAAAAGTCTGCATCTAAATGCAATATAGCCTTCCAAAGATTTTTTCTGACGTGGAGCTTTCCCTCTTCAAAGAATTTAGTTTGCCACCTGGCTCCAGTTCCTAAGTTGTCTGCATTTGGTCAGGGGTAAAAGGAATCATTGTTTGGGGTTTTGAACCATGCAAGTTTGCTAACGAAACAATAACTGTGGGAGAATGTTAAATTTAGAAACAAAAAAAAAAACGAAAATTCATCAAATCAGATACAGTACTTTTGAATTACAACAAACTTATGAGACTAATAGACGACATGAATTTGTCATCACACGATTGAGAATTGAACTCTGTAGAGTAACTCATGAAGACACGTTTAACAAAAGAAATCCTAATATATGTAACCCTTGCAATTTCCCATGCACTGTACCTCATATAATACTGGAATATACAAACAACGAAATGAGAATTAAAAAAATTAAAACTATCCGAAAATTTAAAACAAAACCTTTAATTGTCCAAAATTATTTAAACTATTGTCTTATTAAGATGAAACATAGGCTGTCTGTTAATAAGTTTTTTCTTAATAAAAGTTCCAATAATTACTTTTTATGGACAGTCACAAACCTATTTATTAAAACAAAATTATTATTCTATATCCAAAATAATCATTCCATTTTGGTTCAAATATTCTTCTTCTCTCTCAAGGTGAATATGACTATCACATATTCAACATGAAAGTTACTAAATTAACAACGAAATTTGATGTTACTTATTTTCACTCGTAGTTCACATATTTAGATCCACTGACGACTTAAAGTCAAAGTTTTCTTACTCAGTTACATTAAATAATGTAAATAAACACTACAGGATGTTTCAGAGAAAATGCAGCATATAGAGGGGATAACGATGATACATTTTTGTAATAGTCCAGAAGATTGTAATATTTATTCTGAAACACCTCATGTATGGAGTAGGTATACAATAAATGCAAAGCTCAACCAGAAAGTGAATTTCCCTTGGTCGTGAACAAAACTAAAACACAATTTCATGAGAAAAAAACTATAGTAGCAGATACAGCACATGCTGCGTTAATAGATACGACTGTCTATCACAGGCGGCGGACTTCTGCGATACAAGGATGCAATGTTGATCCCAGGTTATGAAAAGTGTTCTAATTCTAATGATTGATTGAAAAATGGCGCAGAATGTGTTGCATCTGATACAATTAAGTTTTTTCCATGAAATCGTATTCGTACCAGAGCATGACAGTCACCTGCAGCCCTGCGTCACTGATACGAGTAATGCAGACCGGTCAGCCATTTCTAGAGTCGTAAGGAATGATGGAAATCGATGGGGGGAGATACGGACTATAATGTAGATACAAATGTCTCGGCTTACAATAGATTTTCTGCAGCGGTTCTACGAAGAGCTGTATGACCATCCACCCCTGGAGCCCGTATCTCACCCTCAACGATTTCCATTTTTTGTTATACCACAAGAAATTCCTATCCGGACATTAAGCGTATCATAGGGACGCAGAGTTGCAGGTATGTCAAACATAAACACTAGTACCTGTCCCAGGCGGCTGACAACTACGATACAGGAAACAAATGTTGATCCCACGATATGACAAACGTCACAGTTCTGGTGGTAATTACGTAGAGAAATAGTGCAACATATGCTGTATCTGTTACAATGTTTTCCCATTAATTGTGTTTTCTTTTTGTCGTCTTAGGGAAACTTACTTTTTGGATGCGTCTCGCAATATTGTTATTATATGTCGATCAAAAAAGGATTTGCTTTTAAAAAATGTTTTTCTTTAATTTTGAGTTTCTTATTTAGAAAGTGTTACAAGCTATCAGTTGTAGGGAATGAACACAACTGATAACTTGTATAATTGTATAAATTGTAACAAAGGTGTACTAGATAGTGATGTAAGTTATTTTATTCACTAACTTATCACTGAATAAACGTAAGGTAATCACCCCTGTCAATAAATTATTTTCCAAAGAAAACTATTTCTTTCAAACTTGATCACAAAATCAATATTTGTTCTCTTATTAATCAATATATGAATCACATAACTACCTTCTATGCGAATCACTATTGTCTCTTTTGTGAAGATAACAGAGGAGGGAAAATTTAATTATTTCAGGAAAAATAAATAACCACCTTTTTAGCTCTCTTGCGTGAAAGCTAGTATTTAAGTTCACTCCTTATTGATAGAAAAGCGTTACATTGCGATACACGTTCGGTAAACTGAGATTTTGAGAAACATGTGTAGAGAATATAAAACATGACACAACCAAGTAAACAAAAATTGAGATGACAACCCAATGCAAAACAATTACTCTAACGATCACAATATAATAACAAAACAATTTTTATTGCGTTGTGTTATATTGAGAAGTATTGTATATTGTATAACATGGTGAATTGTATAATATTGTATGATGTACAGTTTGTACAATGTATGGAATTTATGTTATATTGTATTGTATTGTACTGTATTGTGTTATATTGAGTAAAAATGTATTGTGATGGATTAAATTAGTTAATGATGAATACAACTATTCTCGCGAAGAAATTAGATGTTAAAATTAAATATTATTACACTGGAGGGAACGAATCAACGCGGCTGCGGTTTCACATATTCTTAATTCTCCCAACACTAGGCTACCTACAAATTTTATTCAATTCCTTCGCTGGAATGTGTGCTAGAAAATCGATAAAAAGGTCAAATGTCTGAAAGTAATGACAAGAAATATATGTACTGGAATGGGGAAGAGATTTTTAAGATCTCGAAATGTGGACGATGTTTTGACATCTTGTGAATTGGAGAAAGAAGGCGTACGTTTGGAAGCATAAATGGACTGCGGATATATTTAATGAACTATTAGGAGTGGGTTTGTTTTTCTTTTGTCAAAAATGTAATTTTTTTATTTTCATTTGTATTATTGTTATTGTTGTGAATAAATTTTTCTTTTTAATTTTGACATTGGAAATGTGTTTTTAATCTTAATAAAACAGTAAGTTGCTATTATTCAAATCTACGGTGTATTCTGTAGAATTATCTGCCCTACAAACAAATTAATGAATATTTCTTTTTTTTCTATTCATGAATACACAACTCGTACGATAGGAGTCTGAATACACAACTTGTACTCTGGAGTCCTCATTTGAACATTTCAAACATCTGTGATGTGTTTTGTTGGCCCTAAGATTCATGCTGTTCGAAACATTTTGCTTTGCGCATATGCTTTGAGTATATTTATAATTATGTGGGGTTAGGACACATAAGTTGGCTCATATTTTTGTGATGATAAAGGAATTAATTGGAAAATAAATAGAGGTATTTTTAGAAACATGAAGTACCTTCATTTTAATCTTTTACCAAAACGTGATCTTCAGGATTACTCTACAGAATCAATAATAACAATAATTTTTCTATTTCCACTGTAAGTTGAGTGCGTGTGATAATACATCTCTCTTGTAAATCTAAATTGGGGTTCCATAATTTCAATATAACAAATATGTGTGCATGATAAGAAGACTGTACAACTCTACTGGTGGGAACATTGTTAAATTTTTGACGATGTTATATTTTTAAATAAAAAAGTTACTATTTAAATCAAGCAACGTGAGTACGCTGTTCCTTCGTGTTTCCACTCAAAGAAAAAAATAACTCGTCTCAAGTGAAACTCAAGGTTGTGTGCTACGATATTCCATGCGATTAGAATAATTTACTTTCCATCCACTGCCAAATAGGAATAATGTGTCAGGGAGAAAAGGCATTGTTTGCCAATAGTACATTTCAATGTTTGTATTATCATTCAAAACCTATTTACGCAACACTAAAACAGGTTGTTGCTATGTCTTGAGAAAGTAGAATAACGGATTTACCACAGGCGAGCGTGTTGCAACTCATTATCTTCGAACAATGATTTTAAAACTGCTTAACACTTTTTCGAACACGTAGTATACGCATACGCAGTTATGTCTGCTATAAAAATATCAATGCGAATATTGGACGAAAATACACGTTTGAGGGAATTCTTACACGGGCTTACAGAGCAAGTGTAAAAAAAAACGTTTATTTATTTATTTGTGATTTCGGACGCGTCAACTGCTAATGTCATTAGCCCCGTTTGTGTAGTGCATGTTTTTAACGCAGGAGGTGGCGGTGATCTTGGTTGGATGGCGAAATTCGGTGCCAACCTACCTGTCGGCTTGAGGTTTCCCCAACCAGGTGTCTCCCACCAGCTGGGCACCGCCCCAGTCGGGACAAGCTCTAAGCTCCTGACATGTATGGTAGTCTAGTGCATGTGAATGTAAGTGTATGTGAGTAAGGGTTGATGATACAAGGAAAGATCGCGCGCTGTCAGTGCCCTGTTCGTTGGGATACTGCTCCGGCATTCCTATGGTGTTGATCGGAGAAAGCCAATGAGAGAAGCCGATCGCTAGAATTCTCCTCCAGGTAGCGGTTGAATTCGACCTAGCTACGTAGCTAGTGTTGAAAATCTTGATACCGTCAGGACTCGAACCCTCGCCCTGCCCCAGTCAGAGGCACTGCAGTGATATTAATTGAGGTCCTAAGCCAGTTAAAGTAATACGTCTGTTCATCTCTCCTGTCCGTCCATTTGTCTGTACAACACGAGCATCTAATCTGTGCGTAAGTTTTGCCGTGTTATTCGTTGATAGATGTGATTCAAATTGTCGTTGAATTTAAAAAGGTTTTATTTTTATTTTTGGGATTCTTCATATGGAGTGCGAAAAAAATCAATATTTTTTCAAAAATTGATCCAATTTTTTTTCTTCAAATTGCATGTTAATATTAGGTCTGTGCGCATACAAGTATGATACAATTTTGATTATCACTTCAATTTCATCTTCATTATAGAAAATTGTAGAATTAAAAATTTTGCAGTATTACTTCATTATTGAAACTAGATTTTTCCACATTACCTTACCTTTCTTCAATATTTTTCCTTTAAAGAATTTTTGGTACTCTTTTTACAAACTGTAGTAGTTATTGTCTAAATCTGGACCAAATTGTGACATTTCAAGAACTATTTAAGTCTGTCGCCCGTAAAAAACAATTGAAACAAATCAGTTGTAGCAAACGATGGCGGACATATTCCAAGAAACTGTACTTGTTTATATTATTTTTTACAAGAAGGTATTACGTAAAGTGTAGAACCGCACAGGGCCGATAAACCAATAAAAAGACTTGTTATCGCTTAAGTTTACGAACTTTAATCGCGTCTGTCATTTGCTTCATCGAATGATAATTACGTGCGGCAACATAGTGGTGAAGACATTCAAGCCCCTCTTTATCATTATTGACATTGTGATGAATGGAATGTCATTGCTAACTGACGTTTCAATCATATTTGTGAAGTATTTTTACAAGAGGTGTTGCTACGTTCTCGGAGGCCCCGGTGCAGAAAGTCCAAATGGGGTCACTGCGTCTTTATTGGCGGTCGGCAGATGTCCCCATTCGGGCTCCTTGAATTTGGGGCTCTCGGTACCTCGCACCGGTTGAACCAGCATAGCTATGTCCCTGTTGTTTACCACTGAATATTGCCGTTTTGACATTATATAGCCTCAAAATAATGCTAAAGAGAATAATGCAGTATAAAATGTTGAACTTGCAGTCAGTCTGCGTTTAGCTTTGTATTTGGGTCAATGCTTGCTAACCACTGTAGTGTCCAATTTACTTAATACTAATTATAGAGTAGTGTCCAATTTACTTAATACTCATTATAGAGTAGTGTCCAATTTACTTAATACTCATTATAGAGTATTAAGTAAATTGGACACTACAGTGGTTAGCAAGCATTGACCCAAATACAAAGCTAAACGCAGACTGACATTATTATTATTATTAATATAAATAATAATAATAACTATATAACCATTGCAAAATAACGATAAAGGTTTTGTTATATTGTAGCCCATCTTATTACAAAGGCGGGTACTAAATGAAGCGTGTGACGTACTTGTTTTGCAATATTTACCAAGACATTTAGTAATATTACCAGCGACAATACTCAAAATAGGTAACGGAAAACTCGCAAAGTGTTGTGGATTCGCAGATAGCGCATTTTCTCGAGTGCGTGAATATCCACCCACGTACTCTTTCAATTCATGTCTGGTGCATCCGTGGGGCGCATCTGGAATACGTCCATAACCTTCGTGCACTCGAGTGTTTTAGTGTCAAATTTGCAATCGCGAGGCGGGACGTTTACCACCTTTGTTAATATATTTCGCGAAAACGACGAATCAGAGCAGCCAGCCTCCAGAATTACCACTCAGTTTGCCAGACCCAGGTACTTAAATGTCGCTTAAAGTTTTCCCTCAAACAGGTATCTCCCACCAGCGGGATACCGCCCCGACTGGGACAAGTTCCAGCACATGACCGGTCTCCCGGTGTTGTAATGTAGTGCATTTTAGTATGTGTATAAGTAAGGCGTGAATATAGGCCCAGGAAGAGGAAAGGAATATCGCCCGCGGTCCGAGGCCAGTTTGTTAGGGTACTGCTTCAGCATTCACCTGGTATTGATGGGAGAAACCATGGAATACTAAGCAGCCAGCCACAAGAATTCTCCTCCTGACAGCGACTGAATTCGACCTAGCTATCTACCTAGTATCGAAAATTCTGCCCGTCGGGATGTGAATCTAGGACTTCCCGGACAGAGGCACTTCAGTGACATCAGCTGATGTCCTGAGCCGCCTCTACCGGTTTTGGTTTGTTCAACCGTCGCAGTTTCGCAATTCTTGTCGACCTTCGTTATGGTCTCTGGTGGGGGGGGGGGCTGCCTGTAAAGTTGGCAGATACCCCGTGGCGAAGGATAACTCGTGTTGCAATTTGGTCCTATCAGGTGGGGGGGGGGTAAGTGGTGCAGCACTGCGAGGCTAGGCGGGGAAGAGGGGCTGGGCGGAACAGGACGTTGCGGGGCAGAGTGGAGCAAGGCGAAACTCGGTGACAATGCGGGGCGATGCGGGGAGGGGCTGCGCAGTGAAAGGTGGGAAGGGGGTGAGGAAAGGGCAGAGCGCATTACCTACGGCACGCGTCGGACTTAAAATAGGGATCCCTAGGCCCCCGTGCGTAGTTCTACCATTGTCATCATGAATGGTGTTCTGTTTGCTCTGTTCGGTGGAGTTGGTATGCTGTTGGTGAGTAGAGCAATGACACTTACTATTAGTCATAGTTATTGCTTTGTTAAAATTGACTAAGGAACAGTTGTAGTAGTGAATTTGAAAATGTGTAAGTTATTTGTAGTTCATTTAGAAGTAAATGACATTTAATCGTATCATCGCGGTTTAATTGTCGCATCGATATCATATTGATATCACATTTTGAAAATAAATAAGTATCAATATTCATTAGTTACATAATGTACACGTAATCAGTAAGGTTGTTCAACGAAATGCCTTTGCTTTACCCTTCCCTTTATATTTTTGAAATGTGTTACTGACATATTGTAACATTAAGGAAATAATGTTATATACTCACAATTCCAATTATTTACCATTTAAGCGTGATGTCCCGCAGGGTTCAATCATTAGGTACGATCCTCTTTCTCTTGTACGCAATTGATATACTGTCATCTATTAGAAACGGAAAAACAGTTTTTTGCTAATGACAAAAATTTTTCTTTGAATAAAAAAAATAACAAGTTTCTTTTCATATTACAAATTGGTTTCGTAATAATTCATTAATAGTAAAGAAGGGAGCTGCAGATTCTACAATTCTATAAACAAAGTAGTATTTTATTTTTCGTTAATAATAATATAAAACAACAATAAATAAAATCTACATTTTTTACACACAGGATTTCATTAAAAAAATGTGTTTGCACTCTTTTTTGTAATATTTTCAAATAGGAATGTAAAGCGGTGAATTGTTTTAGTCATTCGCTCTTTCAAGAGCATTATAAATGACATCTATTCTACATTCTAATACCTTCTGCTCTGTATTAATTCCACAGAACGAAATTCGTGTAGGATTCCGCAACTACAGTTTTCACTCTATTTTTAAATGAGCATTATATACTTACCTTTTGCGAATATCAGAGTGTTTATTCGGCATTGTAGACGTGATAATAACGCAATTTATGGTTCATTCCAATTGAATTTCTTTAGACTAACTCTCTTTACATGTTTGTCAGATTACAAATATCAGGTTCTGTCACAAATATCTCAATTTTGCTTCTAATTCCATTGTGGGTAATTTATAAGGAAACAGGACAATCAAAAGTATATCTTTGAAAAATTTAAAATTAAAAAAAGTAATTTTGAACAAATTTCAGTTGGTGGATGAACTCAATAACTTCATTATTACTTCATATTCATGAATAAGACATTATTGTTGCCTGTCTATAGTTTATTTTCTGAAGACTTCCTGATCGCAAGCAATCATTAGATATTAAAATTCACAACAAAATATAAACCAAGTAAAAGTAGAAGGAAATAAATAAATCGTGTATACAATAATTGAAAGATAAAGTGAAATTAAATTATAAAATAATTATTGAATTATTGAAAGCGCATAAGCGAATTCAATGATACTCTATTATAATTAGTGCGATGATACAGTAAACTATACATCACGATGATCGTACATAAATTAGGAGGAAATGGTATTGCTTTAGAACGCTGATTTTTGGCGGATTTATGTGAATTGTCTATCTACTTTATTCCTTTTCTGCCAAATTATAAAAGAGGTCAGCACTCTGAACCATATTTCAGAATATTCATCTGTAGAATAACCTAAGTATAAATTAAAACTTTTCAACCTTTTCAAGAGCCGAGATTGATTATGTGCACATTTGTTTTCCAGATTTTCATGACCTCGGTCAGATGTCAAGGTAAGGCTTTCACACGTTATGAATGATAAACATAGTAACTATCTCAAATTGCAAACTTTATAAATATTTGTCTCAATTATCGAAGTGATCGTGTGAATAAACGTAATATATCAAGTATTTCTTAATGGCGAAAAAAAACTGAAATCCAGATAATCTTTCTTGATTTCAAATTTTACTCACTGCAACTTGATTCTGTTTCCCACTCCTAAACATAAATCAAAGTATACTTCAATGCTCCGTTTTAAATTGTCTATTAAAAGCGTATTGTCGATTTAATTACACTACAAAACATTTGGAATTCTGAAACAAAAAATCTTGCAAATCTGTGTACAAATACGTTTGCTTCTTTGTTGAAATCTATATGCCACCTTCACTCAATCGTGTTAAGAAAAGCAGCAACCAGAAGAGCAAAATACGGGATTTTGTAGATTGCAATCGTTGATGGCCTATAGATAGTACCACTAACACGAAATAATTGAACTATCATTTATTGCGCTACAAGGCTACACCAGGTACAACATGTCAATACGGCGGGCCGTCATGTTGGCCAACTCGTGCATGCAGATTTCGGGGCATGAAATTGTATTGGTCTTAAATGAAGACCTTCCCACACAATTCGCATCCCACCGCGCAGATCTCGCAGATTAATCGGTAGGTGAAGCGTTGGGCCATGGAAAAATATCACGAGCTGCAAGAAAAGCTCTGGAGACGACAGCAGTATGTGGACGAAGAGTGTTGTGTTGGAATACGGCAGGGGCGTGAGCATTTACGAGCGGCAGAGTCAAGGGTTGCAAGCCCTTCTGAACATGCGCTGTTGACATGGTGCCCGTGGAGAACACTAATGATGGATCGGATATTGAGTTTCAGAACCAAATGAGGACTTACAGGTATCTCCTTGATGCTGCATATACTCGTAGTTCACTTCGAGAATTTAATCTGATATCCATGTATTTTCAGAACAATTGAAGACTTGTAGAGAACCTCTAACTTCTTGTGACTCAAGAGTTTACTTATATGGTCAAGAATCAATACAAGATTGGGAAGAAACAAATGGTCCCGTGCGATCCATGTCGCATTTATGACACACTTTCCCGTCTTCTCTTTGCATTAATTGGAGATAACCACCGAATCAATTCGATAGAGTGGCCGGCCTCTGTCACTGAAGCATTGCAATAAATGTCAAGTGCAAAAAAATTAATAATTGAAATTACAGGTAAAAGTGATGAAGCATTTAGCCAACTCCAATGGAGTATAAAACTAACTAAGAGAAAGTGTACTTGAAATTTGTTAAAAATCTCACGAAAGAATGATGGCCCCATAGCACTATTTTTTTAGTATTGGAAACATAAATTCTATATTATCTCAGAAGTAAGTTTTGCATACAACCCATTAACAACACCAGTGCTTTAATTTCTATCTAATCGTCGAACTAAAGGAAAATGATAAGAACGAAATACGAGGTACAGAGTGATAAAACATCGAGTAATAATATTGAAAATGACAGCCCAGTCCAAATGAGCTTATCGCCAGTGTTAAGAAAGTGTTAGGAAATGTTAAAAGGGTTGAGTGAGTTAGGGAGAGAAACGAAAAGTGATAGGAAGTATAGAGTGTTAAGAACGTTTAGAAAAGAAAGAGAATAACTGAAAGTGACTAGCGAATAATATTCACCAAACTACAATAATTGTATGAATTAGTAATAAGCCAACCAGCCACCCTACATGCAGGAGGCCTTTGCCCTTAATGGGATTAAACTAGGATAATGATGATGATGATGATGATGATGACAATAATAATAATAATAATAATAATAATAATAATAATAATAATAATAATTAGGGATGGGTCCTCGATACTTTCGATACCTCGATACTCAGGTGGTATCAATAGCGATCGATACTTTTGGAAAATTACTCGATACTTTTTCGATATTTTCAATTTTTTACGCCAATCCCCATCTCTTCTGATTTTACAGAATAATTTCTTCACATTCTTCTCTCTCCTATATTTCTTCTGTCAGCAACAAGGAAGTGTCCGTCTGTTCGGATTCACTTACAGTCGTTGAAATTAACCAACGTTGCAGCGTCCGGGCGCCGTGTCCCGTTGTTTATCGCCTAGAGCCTGTCATTATCTCTTGAGATAGTTCGCAATACGCGACCAATTTAGCATTGGGAAACTCTTGCTTGTAGGCTCCCAGGCAATCTAGTAGCGACAGGCACGATAAGCAATGTGCTCGATGACAGCATTTCTTCCGGGGATACTCCCCTTCCTCAGCCCACCGTGGACGCATCTGACGGAGCTCGTGAGTTCAGTTCAGTTCTGCCTTTTAAAGTGACGGAAGACGACTAGGTTAGTGCATTCCACATACAAAATGAGTGAAGTGTGGAATTATTTTGAAGTGGACTCGAAAGATGACAACCGTGCTATTTGTAGAATATGTAAAAAAACATTCTCGCCTGGTGGAAAATCACACAATACTAGTAATTTAAAAAAACATGTTACATCGATACACCGGGTAGTATTCAGCTCCACCGAACACAAGAGGGCCAAGCCAACTAATGCTGCACGGGAAGTTGGAAACCTCGCAGATCGTTGGAGTGAAGTGGTAGAAGTTGATGACCCATGGCCAGTCCTCTCAAGATCCTCAAGTTTCAACACAAATCAACCAACATTCGTTGATTTTTTGGACACAAAAAACAAATTTAAACCAGGAGACAACCGTGCCAAAGCAATAACAAGAAAAATTGCTTACATGATAAGAAAAGATAATCAACCGGTCAGTATTGTTGAAGACAATGGATTCAAGGAATTAATTCAACATCTTGAACCTAGATACACCATGCCCACAAGAAAATATTTGGCGAATCACTATGTCCCCCAGTTATTCGAAGAAGTGGAGAACAAGGCCAAGGAATCCGAGGATCAGGAATCCGAGGATCAAATCCAGGAATCTGAGAGGGTTGCAGTCACCACTGATTTATGGACTTCAACAGCCTGTGATGATTATATGAGTATTACAGTGCATTTCATAGACAAATATTTTCAACCTCATCACATCTGCATCGAAGTAATACCTTTTGAAGAAATCAGTCACACAGGAGCAGATAATGCAAATTTTCTTCGAAACACTTTGAAATTATGGAGTATGCAAGATAAGTTAGTAGCCGTAATTCACGACAATGCTCGTAATGTAGTAAGAGCAATGATCGAAGGACATTTTCCGCATATTTCATGTTTAGCTCATTCTTTTCAACTCGTCGTGAAAGAGGGACTGTTGAGCAAACTAAAATTCAGAAAATTACTGCTTTGTGCCGAAAACTTGTGGGGAGTTTCAAACATTCCTCTAAATCCACCAAAGTGCTGAAAGCGACCCAGAAACATCTTTCTGTGCCTCCACATCGTTTAATTCAAGACGAGCCGACGCGATGGAACTCAACTCTCCACATGCTTCAAAGACTTCAGGTACAGAAGAAGGCTATTGTTTATTCTTCTGCCGACTTAAAATTGCCAGTTCATCTCTCAACTGAGCAGTGGGAGCTTATTGATCAACTCATTAAGACTCTAAACATTTTTGACCAAGCAACATTAACGGTCAGTTCGCCTAATGTGTCAGCATCTGAAGTTATTCCTATTGTAAATAGTATAATTTGTGAACTAGAAAAGCCAAATGAAGTTGATTCAGGACTTGCTGCTGCGAGAAAGACAATGCTGGAATCTTTAAAAGTAAGATTCAAAGATATAGAACTAAATGAAATATGTTCCATTGCTACATTGTTGGATCCTGGACTGAAAGGTCGAGTATTCCGCGAGAGTGCTGCGTTGGAGACTGCCCGAAAGAGATTATTGGATCTTGTAAGTCAGGAAGCAGATCCAGTAGTTTCAAAAGAAGAGGTACGAGTTTCTGATTTCTAATTTTAATTTTAATCGACCCTATTTTTTCATCACGATTTCAATTCTTTGATATTTCAATAGTTTCAAAAAATTAAAGTCACTCTGTATAATTCCGAATAAATCATTTTCAGTATCTGCAAGATTAATTTCAAATTAAAGACATTGTAATGAGCCGTCCTCCTCATATCTATAAAACAACTATAATCGCCCCTCGTTAGGCGCACCAAAATATGTAATGAACCACTACCTGCTCTAGATCAACTATAATCTTTATAATCGCCCGGCGTTATAACGCCAAAACAATAACCAAAACCCGCACTTATCAATTGCCCTGGTTATACTCAGCTTCCACCTCCAAGGTTGCCCGTCGACTAGCTGCCCCCCCCCCAGAACTTCCGATATTTTCTTACTTACACTTACAATCTGTGAGGTTGTGGCTGACCTGTACAGGATCTAACAACAATTCGGGCACGTGGGCGTAGGTCATTAACTAGCTACATGTAAGAATTAAACTACGTTCGTTTAATTTTAATGTCGAACAAGTGATGTTCGCCATTTATTTTCTATAATTCCTGTGCTAGTCGTTATTTCCAGTTGAATATATATATATATATATATATATATATATATATATATATGTGTATATATATATACATATATATATGTATATATATATGTATATATATACATATATATATGTATATATATACATATATATATATATATGTATTTATATGTATATATATATATATATATATATATATATATATATATATATATATATATATATATATATATATATATATACACACAAACTGGGGTCGTTGCTCTCCCATGACTCACATAATACACTTAACGACAAACAAAATAAACACATGAACGATATAATACCCTTAAATTACATAACACAAAATCCAAAATATTTCCATTCATACTGACAATTATAAATAAACTCATTCACACCCGAATGCGCATTCTGCCTGTATATCTATTGAATCTATTTTACGTTAAGACAGAACTTGATCTTGTACAGAAGCTAATTTTAATCTTTCTTCTCCTTCAAAATGTGAATTTCATAACAAAAAAAAAAACAAAGTTTCATAACTTCCCTTTTCCAGAAAGCGCTGTAATCCGCAGCAAACCATTGTTGCGCGTCGTCCTCGATGTATATTACGCAGCATCCTCCAAATCCATCCTCCCGCAGCATTTCTCCATCCCCACACATTACCAAAATTTTCTTGAACTCGCTAATATCTTCTTAGCATGTCCTTTCATTCCCCTATCATCCTATTTCCATTACGCAACTAATAACGCGATTATCTGTCTATCGCGTGCTATATTTCCTCCAAAAATGTCCTATTGTTGAATATACTGCGACACATAAAATATTTCCGCGTTACGCATTGTTATTACGAACGTCATTGCCTAAACTCACTATATCCATTCATGTTCACCGTGTTTCTCGCACAATTGCATACTAAAATTTTTATCTTTTTTCGGAGCGTTCTTCCCCACGTCTGACTTCGAGCTTGCTACGCATCATCATCTTGTCATTGTTGCGTTGTGTCTTCAACTTTTTTTCTGGAACATTTACCGATCGCTTACGTGTCTTTACCAAAAATATCATACCATTTTACTTAATTCTGTTCTTTCCAGGCTATTTCTCTTTATTACTACTTTTAATTATCAATTTATATCTTATTACTATTTCTTATACGATCTCCTCATGGTTATAAACGCCAAAATTGCTTTATTTCCGTCGCTCGCGACGCATCATTGTTCTCTCGTAAAAATTCCAAATATACAATTTCAATTGGCATCTCTACTGCAGCTCCTCGATATTTTTCAGAGTTGCAAGTAATGTCATAATTTTCCGCGTGATTTTCTTTGTTAATCCCGAAAGTTTCATTTCAATCGCTTTATGCGTTCTCTTAATTTTTAGGAAAAACCGCTTCTTTACATTACCTTTCTTATGATAACAATGGCTGTAAAAATCTCTAGTTATATAGTCTAAAGTGTACTTTCAAAATCACTCATATCTTTTAAACCCCTGATGCGATTCGCTTCG
>BLKR01008045.1:0-27064 GCA_011170035.1 Teleogryllus occipitalis
TCTGGCAGTGTTCTTTGATGTATTTTATAATTTTTCTTTAAAATTCTTTAATTTGTTCAAGGCGAAGTTGCACTGGTGTCTGCATACTTAGCACCAAACCGTCCTCTCATTGACGACGATTTCGACACTGTTCTCTTTGGCACCCCGCACGGTCCTGGTGGGCGACCTCAACGCCAAGTGTGGGAATATGGTTGTAACACAACAAGCAGCAATGGTAACTTGTTTGTAAGATTCCTGCTGTCACACAACACTGTGACACTCATCCCGCCTTCCACACCCACTGATCCCCGCATACGGCCCGAAATTCTCGACGTGGCACTCTCATCAGAAAATATGCGAGTCACTACGCCCAAAACAATTCTTTTTTCCCTTTCCGATCACATTCCCATAACCTTCGCAGTTGGTAGCATTCGCTCCTTCTGCGCTCCTAGGCAATGGCTCACACAACCTACCGACTGCGATGAGTTTCGCAATCAACTCACTACACCACACTCACAACCACCTATCAATGGATTCGCTAGAATCTATAGATGTAAGCTTGCACACGCTCACAAAACACCCACAAACAGCCCACAGAAAGGCGACGTCGCTCTCCTGGCGCCCGCCCGACGAGGGTTCAAACACACTTCCTCCAGATGTGGAAGAGCTGCTGCGCGAGAAACGCAAAGCTAGACGACTTTAGCAGCAGTTTCGGTGCCCTACGCTTGGGACACAGCTGTGGGAATGCAAAAACGCCTAAAAACGGCGCTCGCAAACCACCACGCGGCCGAGTGGGAAAAACGCATGAGAGAGAGAGCGGTTCTGATCACACTCGTAGCGGTCTTTTCAAACTCCATAAGGCGCTCAGGTCACAGTACCTAAAACTGCAACTGACATGCGGGGTCACGACAACGCGGAGGGTAAGCAAACATGCCTCTTCTCAGATCACGCGAAGGCGGAATTCTTTACCCACATGCTTGAAGATTGATTGATTGATTGATTTTTTCGTGTTTCCGGGCGCGTCAACTGCTTTGGTCATTAGTCCCGTTAGTGTAGTGTATTTTTTCTCCGGAGATGGCGGTGATCTTCCCTCGCCGGATGGCGAGATCCGGCGCCGACATACTGTCGGCTAGTGGGGTTTCCTCCTAACTAGGACTCTCCCATCAGCAGGGCACCGCCCCAGCCGGGACAAGCTCTAAGCTCCCGACCGGTCTCCCGGAATATGTAGTAGTATAGTGCATGTTAGTGTAAGTGTGTGTGTGTAAGGGGAGATGATAGGACAAGGAAGAGGAAGGAAAGATCGCGCGCGGTCCGAGACCTGTTTGGTAGGGTACTGCTCCGGCATTCGCCTGGTATTGATCGGAGAAACCACGGAAAACTACCGATCAGAGCAGCCGGCTGCTAGAATTCTCCTCCAGACAGCGACTGAATTCGACCTAGCTGAAAAGCTAGTGTCGAAAATCCTGCCACCGTCAGGACTCGAACCTAGGACCTCCCGGTCAGAGGCGCTGCAGTGACATCAATACTTGAAGAGAGGTTTGTTCACAACAGCACGCAGGTGGAAGAGGTGGAGGATACGATTGATAGCGCCGATACACTCACACTTTGCACTGTCGAAGAAGTTTCGACTACAATGAAATGCTTGTGTAGCCGCAAGGCGCCGGGTCCTGGCCGAATAGGTCCTCCCGTTCTTAAGGAGGCCTTAGCGGTCATAAGTGTTATGTCCACAAAACACTGTGTTTGTAAAAACATTATTTATTCATCATTTACATACAAGGCAAATTCTCTTGCTACAATATTCCTCTCTGTTTGCCTTCTCGGCTGACGAAACCGTCTTCGGTACAGCCGCTGCGGTGATCCATGTGCTTCAGGCTCCGGGCCCGCGCCTCCACTAGGCCGGGCGTCACGCCGTCTCCATGCGACGTAGAAAGAGAGGGGCGGTAGGTCTCCCGCCACTGCCTCTCGCTGCTCCCGTGTGCGCTCCTCCGCCACGGTTCTGCTCCCGTGTGCGCTCCACCGCCACGGTTCTGCTCCCGTGTGCGCTCCTCCGCCACGGTTCTGCTCCCGTGTGCGCTCCTCCGCCACGGTTTTGCTCCCGTGTGCGCTCCTCCGCCACGGTTCTGCTCCCGTGTGCGCTCCTCCGCCACGGTTTTGCTCCCGAGTGCGCTCCTCCGCCACGGTTCTGCTTCCGCTGTCTGGATCCCGACTTCCTTGCTTGCTGCGAGGGGGCCCGCTAAATACCCCCTTGGGGGCTGCGGCTCGCCGGCTGGGCCCACCGCCGAAGACGGCGGCGAGTGTCTGCCCGCCCATTCTGGCGTGACAGCCCGCGCGCTTCGTGCCAATACGTGGCTCGGTGGCGGGACTTGCGAATGCGCGTGGGAGGTCACAACAATAAGCACGGAGCTTACGCGAATCTACAGCAGCTACATCATACAGCGGTACTTTCCGGAAAACTGGAAATATGCAAATATTTTCATGTTTCCGAAACCTGGTTAGGATCTCACGATCATGGTGAGCCACAGGCCAATCAGCCTTCTCCCGGTTCTGGGAAAAGTGTTTGAAAGACTCCTCCTCGCGCGAATCCTGTCAACTGTTCTCTCGCGAAATTTAATCCGAGACGAACAGTTTGTATTCAGACCGAGCCACTCCGCTTCTTTACAAGCACTTTGTATGGCTCAGCAGATTTCCGCTGTTCTGTTACTTACACAGGATGTACCTGTCATATATCTCGACGTGGTGCAAGCCTTTGACAAAGTGCCACCCAACAGACTCATCACAAAACTTCGGCGCTGCCATCCACGAGGCATTACGGAAATGGGTAAGTCTTTCCTCTCAAAGCGCACATTCGTAGTAAATGTGGGTAAGGCGAGATCCTCAAAGCGGAGGATTGCGGCCGGGGTCCCTCAAGGCTTCGTTCTCTCTCCGCTACTATTTTCGCTTTGTGTCAATGACATACCACATATACCACGAATTCGCCTTTTCCTTTGTGCTGATGACATAGCCGCCGTAGCAAGAGCAATAAACGTCGACCACAAACTCACAATACTCCATAAACAGATGAACCTGACGCTGAAGTGGGTGGACTCGACTTTATCAGCGGAAAAGTCACATACAATCTGTTACACTCGTCGCGAACAAAAATACTCTAAACGTTTCACACCTTCAAAACTTGTCACACTCAAACTAAAGTGGGCGCCTAAGGCAACTTACCTGGGCGTCACTTTCGATCGAAGAACGCGCTGGTACTTACATGTCAGACGCATTCGATCTAAACTTCAGTATAGAGGTAGATTACTCCAACCCCCTCTGAGGGAATCTACACTCCCCTTGGACCTTTGCCTGCCGCTCTATAAAATGTGTTGCCGGCCTGTGGCCACCTACGCCGCGGCGACATGGTGGATATACAGGAAAGGAGTACAAGAGTACACTTGAGCTGGTTCAGAACACAGTTCTAAAACTCATGCGCGCCCTCCGTTTCGGAAACGGTTGAAAGTTCTGGGGAAGAAACTCAACATTGAATGTTCACTCAATGTTTGAGACAGCTTTCTTTTAACGAAGTTTTTTAAGCCTTTCAAACCAACGAAGCGCCGGCGACACTCAAATAATTAGCCCGACATGTCCTTACCATAGGGCACGCTCTCCCCTCGGATATATTGAGGGCGTAGCGCTAATACACACACACACACACACACACACACACACACACACAATGATAAAGCCACCAAAGTGACTAAACACTACCCACATATTTGGCTTATGACTAAGGTCCGTCGCGAACCTACACCTCCAACCTACACATAGCAGTAAAATGCTCAAGCGTACGAACTGCAAAATACACTAACCCACCCTGACCTTTCGGGGTCGCCGAAGAAAAAAGAAAGAAAGGAAAAAAAAAGAAGTGGCCGGGAGTCCAGGTCTGCCCAGTCCGGTAGCCAGCAATTATAGGGTCGCGCCAGGAGAGCACGCAGTCACTACGGATTTTTCCCGTGCCGAGGGACGAACGGACGGAGGCGTTTTCACGCCGGGGAAACGACCACTTCAAGAATGGTTTGATTTGGCTCGCAGAAGGACGTTCAATTTTGTTCGTGGAAGGACGTTTTATTTTGTTCGTGGAAGGACGTTTAATTTTGTACTGTGCCTTTTCTTTGTATGTAACTGTATTTTAGTTTGGCCTTGAAAACTTGTTTTCTAGGACATAACAGGGAGTGCATGTGCTCACCTGAATTGGATGACGGTACGAGACGGGCGGGTGAGCCCTGGAGCCTCCAGACGGAGTTTGCAATTGGTCAGCGTCTTGTTGAGCGGGTTCTTAAAGCTCAGTTTGGCGACCGCAGCCTCGTTCACTTTCAGCGTGTCAGGGAGCTGAGGAAATGCATCGTAATATAAACTTAATTGTAACAATAATAAAACACGATTATTAGAAAACAGCAACCTACTTTGTGAATTAAACAAAACAAATTTACATTCCATTACGTACTGCCAATTTTGATTTACACGCGCGAGTTGTTTGAATGAAGGAAAAAGAAAAAAAAATAACAACTTCATTTCTTTACTTAATTACAGAAAATGAATGCATTACTGCATTTTCATATAAGTTGAGATATTTTAGATTTTTATGTTGTTTATACCAGAGAACAAGAAGTGCATATCTTTAGTTAGCTAGAAACGTAAAATCCTTACTTAGTTGTCACAAATTTATAAATGGTAACGGATATAAATTAAATTAATTGAGTTTATATTTACCTTGACAGCGATGGGAGGCCTTATAACATGGAAGTCGTCTTCATCTGCCCACGTGTACCGAGTGTCTACAACGCTTGCTATGGAGCGGATTTTCATGTTGCCATATTCCACTAGCTTTTCCAAGTATTCTTCTGCAGTGACCTTTAAGCTTATTTTCTCTTCTGCAAATATACAAAGAAACAACTCAGTCGTATTTTTTAAATCACAGTTTTGTTACATTTTCTGTTTACTAGGCATGTGACATATCTAATATAATGCCGTTTACATTTAAACTGTGTGCATCCGTTTTAACAATTCATTTTATATTTCACTGATGAAACTGTGAAGCTGTAAAGGAGAGATATTAGGTTTCTCATATTAGCTATTATTAATTTTGTTATGCTTATTTAGAAATTTTGTAGGTGTAGCAAAGGAAAGGTTCGTCACCACAATGCGATCAGATCACAAGCTTTATGTTTATTTGAGCATGAAAGTTCTGTTCTAATTTTGTTTCGAGGAGTCATTTAGGCTAGCTTTATTTTCTACACGTATTATCGTAAGTGTCCGACATGAGACGGACTACTTTTTTCCATTTCAACAGAAGGGCATGTAAGTAAGTACTTTTCACTCCTGATAAGGTTTCACTCCTTAAGATGCGTATACAGTTTTTGAGTAAGATTTGTGCAGATTTGCGGTTGTGTGGTTCCGTCACCCACGGCTAGACCACTTCCCGTGCACCAATCCAGACTTACGAGGCGTCTCGGTCTCCCGATGGGAACTTTAATTGTGTTCCACACCAAGGAAATTAGAAAATTTGACTACGAGAAAGTCTGTGACTTACTGAAGCACCATATTAATTACTTCTCGTATAAGTATGTATATCTCTATACAGTATTAAGTCCTGAGTGTGCAGATGTGCGGTTGTGTGGTTCCGTCACTCACGGCTAGATGACTTCCCGTGCACCAATCCAGACTTACGAGGTGTCATTCGACGCGTCTCGGTCTCCTGTTGGGGGACTTAATTGTGTTCCACACCAAGGAAATTAGAAAATTTGACTACGAGAAAGTTGTGACTTACTGAAGCACCACTAGCTTTACTTTCGTATAAGTATGTATATCTCTATACAGTATAACTCCCGAGTGTGCAGATGTGCGGTTGTGTGGTTCCGTCACTCACGGCTAGACCACTTCCCGTGCACCATTCCATACTTACGAGGCGTCTCGGTCTCCTCTTGGGGAAGTGATAAATGTTTTCGGATTCGGTGAGAAGATTCAAAGAAATTTCCAAAAACGTGTTTTGCCTGTTTTGGCGCTGCGTTCCTAGGCAGTGTGCCGAAAATTACACCAACGCTACCTAAGTAGATCATTGTAGGAAACGTTGATTAAACCACAGTACCCGTGGTTATTTTCAGTCCACCGCACCATAATTGTCTTCCATAAGGTTTGCACCCTGATTATTTAGAAAGGTAGGGGACAACAATTTGAATGAGTTAAGAAACTGGGGATTCAACGTAATTGTAGAAGATTTTGCGTTCGAATTTTCCGAAATAATTTAGAATGTTCTTATAATAGGAATAGAGAATAGGAATAGCCACATTCAACTAGTCATAAATATTCATGTTTCTCAGATCTATGAGAAGTTTCATTTGAATAGGGCGGATTAAATCCTGTCCATAAATAAATATGCTCCGACTTTAAACTTATTTCACATTTATGTGGATTCGAAATTATAAATAATATAATTTTAAGTACATTTTTTTACCTTTTCTCAATTTTTTGCTTTCCTAATAGTACAACCGAAATAATTCTTCAAGAATATTAAAGAAGTGTAAAATCTCGTCCTCAATAGAAAGTTTCATTGAAAAATTTGAAGATGTTTTCAAGAAAATTGTGTTTAAGCATTACTATAAATGAGAAATTTTGAAGCTCTTTTTCACGGCAATTTATTGAGTTTTCTCAAACACTTCTTTTGAAGTCATTTGAATCATTTCCACTGACATATGATAATGTATACAAATCGATGGAAATGTGCATATTAACGGCGTGAGAGATATTGAAAAAAAATTACATTTGTGTAATTTAAAAAAATTAATACACCAAAATCAACTTTACGTCGCATTAAACAATGCAATTAGCACTATCCATTGGAAAAGTTTGAAGAAAATGTATCGAGCAATTTTTGAGAAAAACGATGTTTTAGCGTTTCTAAAAATGCGGAATTTTGAGCTCGTAGGAAGACACCGAAAAATATTCAAACTGTTGCAATTTTCAAAAATTGAGAGTTAACCGTGAAAATGTGACTTATGCCACCTTTATAAGCGTATTTTATTCTATTCTTACGGGAAATTTAAAGAAAAAAATTGGAGCCGTTTTTGAGAAAAAATTGAAAATGACCGGAGGGCATCATATAAAGTATCCCAAATTTTAAAGAATGTTTTTCAAAATTTCAAAGCTTCAACTAGAGGCAGATGGACGGGGGTCGCTTAAATTTAGAAAAAGAGATAGATAGGGTATTCTTCAATTTGAAGAAGATCGTACGGATGGTTTAGGCGCTAGGAGTGTTCACAGACGGACGAACAGATGATTTGCTGATTCCGAGCTTGACCGTCGACCTGTGCACACCTCTCTCTCGCTAGTTGTCGCGGCGACCAGAGATAAGCCCCGCGCCGGGGCCGAAGCGCTACGGTTCAGTGTCAAGTGCCTTTCATAGTGACTTTCTTAGTGCGAACAGTGCTTACTAAATTTATATTTTTTTAAAAAATCTGTGAACGTGTTATTTGTGTCTACTTCAAATTCTGCTTTGTGAGGAAAACGTCTGATCATCGACGACTTTTCTGCTACGCTTTTCCATCACCGGCCATGGAAGAATCAAGAGATCCGTTCCCACCGCTCCCCGAAGCTATATCCTCAGCACTGCATACTCTAAATAATTTCTATCCTAATCCACCTCAACTTTTCCACTACCCACACTTCATGCAGCCGTTAGCAGCGAGCCAACCTGCGTATTCATCCGATGCCATGCAACAATCCTTCGAGAGGCAGCCTCCAGCTCATCAGATAAGTACAATAGAATCGCCTTCAGTTAAGCGCCAGCGACTGCAGTATCCAAATACCAGTGCCCGAGCAGCCTGTCTACTCCTGGAACTATCCGGTTATATAATATTATCACCAGCAACAGATTCACTCAATACCCCACAACAATATATAGTAACTGGTTTTAAGCATTTTTCTTCACCAGAGTCCGGCAATGAATTTTTTCCGCAAATAATCCGCCGTATTTTCGCGCAGCATTACATAACTCTATACTCTTCCTAATCTCTATACCACGTGTATTAACTCCGTATCTATGTATGTATACAAGGAAGTAAAAATTGGCTTCACTTACGTTAGAATCACTATTTTGGAGGTGGTCCTATTTGAGTGGACTGTGTGTGTGAAAATATTTTGTTCTGTATATAGATGCATTCTGTGGTTCCAAATTAAAACAATCAAACTTTAATTTCAGTAGTATGTACTAATTCATGGACGTACGTTACAAATTAATTGCAATACTGGAACGGCGATGCTATTAGATTAATTTCTGTATTTTTATAAACATCTTTTGTGCGTTACCTGGGACTAGAGAAAATAAATTTTATAATTGCGTTTGTCGGGATAAGATTCTTTAGTACTTACTGTTATTAGGGGTTATCTTGATCTGGCACGACTCTTCTTTAATAGGATTAGCTTTGATGCCATTGTAGTATATACTTTCTGATGACAGCATAATGTCCACTGTACGCTCTTCACTTGCTTTATTCTAAAAAAGGATTACTGTAAAATATTACTGTACAAAAAATGATCGAACTAATAAGCATATGTTTAGGACAGAATTATGTACAAAATGTAAATAAATAATATTATTCGATATTACATACGATATCACAGTTTACGTCACTCAACCCATAATGATGTTAAAACATTAACATTACCATCATAGAATTACAATCCCAACATTAGCATTTCATTTTGTAAAATAAATATTTAAGAAAAGGGCAACTAGCGTTGCCAAATCCGTGTTTCCATAATAACGGAAACATACCATAACATTCAGCTCATTCGGCGGACGCCCCACAGAATAATTATTCCAAAATGTGTTCTAGGAATTTTAAATAATTTTATTTTTAGAATTATTTATTTCAAGAATTTTATTTTCAATAAAATATTATTTGTTAAAATTAACCAATAGGACGATCACCAAATGTTTTGCGTTCGGCAAATTGAAAGGGAGTGGCAATACATTACTAGCAAATACTTAATTGTTTGTAGCTCATACCTTGTAGCCTTGCTGTCACATGTCAGCTGTGTCGTAAGTAGTGACGCAATGAGTTTTTTAATTCAGTCGATGTACGCAGAAGGAGATCAGGTGGATTAACACATCAAATAGACTTTTCGGTGAAAATCGAGCTGTTATTGTTTTTGTATTTTTATGGAATTCCTGGGTATCTAACGATCCATCACGCATGGAAATGGGCTGCAAGGTTTTCTTTATATTTCTGCGCGCGTTGGAAATCCGTAATACAAATGTGTACTACACAACAAAGCACGTGAGTTTTGGTGAGTGCGGAGGCGCTGAATAGGGCTGTAAGGGCAACTCACGTGAATGTTGACGGTGACTTCAAAGGGTTCGCCGATGTTGATCTTGTCGATGTCTTCAAGAGCGAAGGCCACCTGTGCATTTTCGATGTCCGGGACCTGGTACATCCGCTTGGCACGCTCCAGGCTTCGTACGCCGTTCATCAAGCAAAGACGCTCCTCCATCGTGCCTGCGAAGCAATCACGCTCTCTTTGAAAAAAATTCTACTGATCGAAAAAGAATATTCTGGAAAGGGAAGAAATCAGGGAAAGACGATCCTTAACCATTCTAATTTTCGCTACACCTTACAATTTGCGTAACGCAAATGATCTAGATGGCCGCAATGCATCTAGAGGGCGTTGTTGCCGGGACACGTGGAGCGTGTGGGGGCGGGAGTGGGTGAGGGGAAAGAAGTGGGCGGGACAGGCGATCCACCTGTCTGTTGATGCCAGTCTGATTGGAAAGGGCGAGCAGAGCGGGAAAGAAAATGAGAGGTCCAAAGTCGGAGAGGCAGGCCACCCTGGAGTTGGTTGATAGATTGATTGTTTCGGGTTTCCGGGCCTGTCAACTGGTAAGGTACCTATAAGTGTAGTGTATATGCTTTTCTTCGGAATGTGGCAGTGATCCTGCCCTACTGGATGGAGACATCTGGCGGCGATCTACACGTGAGCTAGTGGGCTATTCCTCAACCAGATATCTCCCGACATGAAGCACCGCCCCAGCCAGGACAATATCTAAGCTCCCGATTAATCTTTCGACATGTGAGGTAATTGTGCATGTAAGTGTGTGTATAAGGAGTGAGGATAGGACAAGGAAGAGTAAACAAAAATCGCGCGCGGTTCAAGGCCCGTTTGTTAGGGTATCTAGCTAGAGTCGAAAATTCTGCCACGGTCGAGACTCAAACCCTGAGATTTCCCGGTCAGTGGCACTACTGCAGTTGGAGTGGCAGTCGATGTGGTTGGGCTGGCGGGGCGGGCAGGGTGGAAGGTGAAACAATTGAGAGTGGGAGGAGGAACTGCGATGAGGAGCGAGTGGGGGTGGTATCCGGGCAACGTCACTAGTACTTTAATCACTAGTACTTTTCAATTCTACCAACAAAATACGTTACAGGTTTGTATTAGAATATTATAGTAACTTTGAAACATGTTAGCATTTACAAAATGTCAGTATCACTCAATTGACTCTTATTTATTGACATGTTTATTATTTACTAGATCTCAACACACCCAACTCAATTACCTACCATAAATGATCATATACGTTACTACTTTCGACAAAAGGGAATAAATTCTATATTATATGCTGTAGGTAAATAAACTTAAATATAAATAATAATACAATTTGCTTTCTACAATCAATAATTTTGTATATTCTTTGTAGCTAAGGGTATCAGGGCGACGTGGATAGCGAGTTCCGAGATTGAATTCCGAATTCCGAGCTAGAATGCGCGAGATGTACTAATATGAAGTGAACTTACCCTCCGGTGGTTTGTAAGTGTTAGTAATGTCTTCGCGATCATTCTCGCCGTTAGGGTCATAGATCCATGGTTTCTTTGTGAGAAGAGCGCGACCTATGCTGAAAACAGATACAATTTAGTTTTTATTTAGTAATGAAGAACATTTTGTGAAGATGTAAAGGAGAAGAGTAAAAAAATACGAAGAAAATATAGCCAATGTATTTCTAGTAGCGGGGTTTTGGATTTCCTGTTGTTGAATGACTTATTCATTTACAATTGATACGCGTCAAAAGCCTAGCCATTCATTTTATATATTATTGATAATCCAGCGAAAAGAGAATTGTTAGTTATATCTAAATTTGAAATGGAGTTCTGAGCGTTCGTATTCAGGCTTATCGGTTTAGTGTGTAGAAAATCGGATGACAAATGAATACAGGACTGCAAAGTATCACCAATTATTTATACGAAAGATACGTTAACTGCCTAAGGAGTTGCATGAAGTGAAAGAGAGTGTAAATTCCGTGGTGTCTGCAGAAATTTTGTAGTAATTCGTAATGGGATATAGGGATAATCATCCACAATAATAAAAATACATATTTTTATTGCATTCCTGAGGTCAAAAGAATGTTTGACCAGCCTCCAATATTCATTTGACTTTTAATTACTTAATCATCCTTCACTTAGCCAATATACAATGTGTTATACGTACATTTAAAAAATTTAAAAATATTAGAACTTTTCATATTCCTAATTTACTACGTTGAATTACTACACTACGCTGGAATACTTCATTACAACAATGTCATCTTAAATCTGTTATTTTTTATTAACTACCTCCCCCGAACAGTACTTCAGTACAACCATAAACATTTCTTCACTTGGTCAATTTAGATTTACAGAAATATGAACTTTTGGAATTTAGCAATTTAGCTCCTTATTCTGGTTTTCTACCCTGAAGACATATTCCGTATTTGAAAAAACAGTCCATTTTATATTCTTTTATGACTAGCACCTTCTTCTCTTCCAGTCCATATCTCCCCCGGTCCGGGGTCAACTTCCCTACATTCTACAAGATGGTGGCTATCTCAGCTGTTCATCTCTTTATTGTATCCTGTTATGTTGTAATGGTTTAGATGTCATCCACTTTGCTTGAGCAGTAAGTTATCTTTAAGTTATTTTTAATGTAATTACTGTATTATTTATTTCACCTCGTTTGTCTGTATTTTTTGTCATAATTTTCTTTATGTTAATTTCTCTAGTTTTCCTTTTTGTTAGAGACCCACTAAAGAAGAGAAATTGTTTTCCCGAAAGTTAACTTTGGGCATGCAATAAAAATAGTATATATTGTTATTGTTGTGGTTCAGTATCCCTATATCTCATGAAAGAGAATGTGGTGGTATTTTAAGGGGTACAACCTTCGACGCTCATTTTTATTTCAAGATTTTCATCTTTCTGACCATCCGTTCCATCGCATGGAAGGGCAACGCATTCAAAAACGTTACAGTTATTTGTAGAATAACGCCTTCGTGAACTTTCTAACTTTGTGAACGCTCAAAAAACTAATCTCGGGCGTCACCTGTCGTCTCCGCAGCTTCTCCCAGGCAGATTACTCCATTACTCTACTAGGATGTGATCCACATATTATTTCATCTGTTTCTCATATGTGACCGTCTTGTACAATGTTTCCTACTTGTTGCCCCTTTTCTAAATCTTACGAGGCAATCACTATCCAGTTCAATAATGATCTTGTTCACATGTACTTGTGTTTGCTCCTCACTATTTCTTGACATATTGGACGAATTTGGTAATGCCTGTATCCAGGTGTATTTGGTGCCATATGCCGCCTTTAAATGTAATATGCCTACTCTGTCGATCGAAAACAACCTTCCTATAGAGATTTGTTTTTGTGGAGATCACGTGGCATTTACAGATATTACTTGGTAACTAATGAGTGTACGGCTGGAGAACGCGTTCATTAACCAGCAAATGCCTGGAAATGTCAGTGAGGTTGTATCACATGTGAAAATAATTTACCGGTCTGCACATCAAAATACTTCAAGGAGCGAGAGTACTTGATTTTCTTCTGTTTGCGATGTACAGTCATTTGTTGACATCATTATTGTGCATTTCTAAACCCCTCAAATTCAAAACATAGTTGTGTTTTAGTAAATCAAAGTATCTTTTCCCTCGAGAGTTTGTGACCAGATATTCGAAAATTCAAATCATCTTTCGAAAGTGGTAAAGTAGTGGCAATTGCACCTCTTTAGCAGTTTACAATAGATGACGAATGAGACACTTCAGAGGTGAATGATGTGCAACAATAAATCTGTCTCGGATTAGAGTCCTTTCGTACAGTAGCTACCTGAAACAAAATGCTGCGAATATTTTACACTAGATTAATAAGTTCATTAGACATTCGATGTATGGAGTAAAACTTATTGTTATGAACCGAAAATAGAAAGTATATTTAAAACCATTCTACGACACAACTAAATTTATTTTCTCTACTAAATTTATTACAAAGGTACTTCGTAAGAAGAGAAAATTATGTAATCACTAGGAAATGGCGAATTTTCGGTAGATAATTCTTATGGCCGCGGCCTGGTTACGAAAAAGTGGATCAATTCAGTTGCCAAATATAGAATAATAATTCTTCTAACACGTGGTGTAGCCGGAATCTATTTTTTGGGAGTCCTTGATACCGGACAATCAATTGACATCTGAACTTCTGTCTGTCCGTCACTCTGTGGTCAACGCTAGCGGCTACAGCGTTCAACCGATTTTCTCCAAAGTTGATATTCCCCGATCGATCTAAACAAACTCAAATCTCTGTGAGTTTGAAACGGATATTTTGAATTTTGATCTTTTTTACATGATGCGGGCACTTATGTTTTTATGCGTCCGAGTTTGACCCATACGGCGTCTCTGTGGCGTAGTGATACGAGTGACAGCAGACAAACTCTGAGGATCTGATGAGAGCATAGGTTTCCGCGGTCGGAGTCACTAGCTGTTTGGCGTGCTAGGCACAGGTGCCAACGTTTCTGACGCCATTCTGCAACCACCCTCATGGAAAAATGCGTGTAGATGGTCAGCGCACGAGTTAGGAACCCCTCCACCCGTTAGTTGGTTGACTGGGTGATCGGCCAATGCGGAGAGAGTATCAGCCAATGAGGGAGGGATGAGAGAAGGCACTCTGCCCGCAGTCGGACGTCATAGAGCGGCGGTGACCGCACCGGGTCTCTTGGCAAAAAGGATGTTTGCGGGCCCCGTGAAGACGTATGGTTTCATACCGGGAGGTGACAGTGTTCCTATCCCGCTGGGGAGTTAGTTCCGACGCTACCCTACTACTCGGCTTTCCTCTTCAGATACCTCCCAGCGGGGCACTGTCCCTGGCGAGTCAAGCTCTACACTCTCCCAAGTGTGGGGGTGTGGTGCATGTGTGTGTAGGGAAGCGAGAGGAGGCGAAAGGATCGCTGTCCGTGACCTGTTTGTAAGGGTGCTCCTCCGGCATTCGGCTGACATTGCTCGCAGAAACCAAGAGAACCTACCGATCTGAGCCGCCGACCGTTAGAATTATTCCCCAGACAGTGGTTTCATTCGACCCAGCCATGAACACCAGCTAGTGTCTAAAATCCGTCAAGGCAATGGAGACTCAAACCCTAAGATTTCTCGAACAACAGAGCAGTGTTCCCGCTGCGATGTCTCAGGTTAGAGCGGTCCGTCCCCCTTTGCAGGTGTCGCCTGGGAGGTTCGAGGCGAGCAGCACGTACTGGTACTTGTTGGTGTCGATGCGCTTGTAGCCCAGTTCGCTGCTGGGGTCCGTCTTCCAGTACATCACGTCGCTGTTGACCTGCGCCAGGATGACGACCACGTTGTAGTTGAGCCCCACGACGCCGTTGTGGATCGCCTCCTTCGACGCCGGCCCATAAATGTGATGGCCTGCGGGCAGGAACGGGCACGTCGCCGTCATAAACGGTACACAACTTTGAGGAAAAATAAAGAGAACGGGAGATAAACAGTGGAAGAAAATTGGAATTCAGAAAGAATGACGAGAAAAAATTTTAGAAAATTTTGAAAATGATCCATGAGCTTCATTAAAAGTACGCCAGTTTCTTTTCAAAATTCCATAGCTACGAGTCGAGCCAGATCGAGAAGGGAATTATCATTTTTTTTAAAAAAATGAACGAGTATTTTTGACGCTATTTTTATTTACACACGGACAGTAGTTTAAAAAAAAACTCTTTTTCGATATAAGGGGAGCCAAAATGTGTCTTTCTGTTGAAATCTCAAAATCGATTTTCCACAGCATTACATTACTTTAGCTATGTCATGTATATTACTCTGTGCAGTTACAGGGAAGCTACCAACGCTACTGGTCGTACAAAATTAAACCGCTACTAGAACGTGCAGGTCTGGGAGACGTTTCTCCGGAGATGGTGGGAAATATGGGAACACGTGAGATAGAACGGCTAATTTCCGCTAGACTTGCAGATATTAAAAGGCAAGAGATCTTGGCAAAAACGGCCGAAAAACGTTCGAGAGTGGCACAAATTAACGCGAGTCGGGTATGGGATTGCGAAAGTTACGTACACACACTTCGAAAGGACGCAAGAAGGGGACACGCTTGGTTGAGGGTTGGAGGGTGGATGCAACGTAGATTAAAGGACTCGAGTGGTAATGGCATCTGTGTGCTTTGCGGTGATAGGGAAGACTGGATCCACATCCTTTTAATTTGCTGTACGACCGAAACATGGAGACGAAAGTGGATGGAAATGGGAAATTACTACTTCCAAAATAGGAACGTAACGCTCGCCCAAAATTTTTTAGGTGATAAAAGATCTAATTTCATGAAAGAATTAGGAACATTTCTAGGAAAGGTTCGGACCATTAGGGAAACTGAAATTAGGGAGTGGGAAAACCGCACTGGTTAGTATGAGTGGAGCCTAGACTGGAGAGAAATAAATTAATAAGTCAGTAAGCTAACAATAATTTAAGTTAATCAGTAATTTATGTTAAATTAGTAAACAGTGAATAGAATAGGTCATAATTCGTAATCAATTGTTAAGAATACGTTCATAAATAAGGCAATAAAATGAAATAAAATGACACTCTCAAAGTAATAAGCACAGTATGGGGCAAAGGGAAGTGGGAATCGGAAATGTAAGGGCAGAGGCGTTGGTGCGGACGATCTTCTGTGGCGCTGTTTGATTTCAGGTACTGTGGAGGCCGAACACGGGAAAGAGAATGCCTGACGCCCGCGCCAGGAAATAAATAAATAAACAAACAAATAAATAAATAAATAAATAAATAAATAAATAAATAAATAAATAAATAAATAAATAAATAAATAAATAAATAAATAAATAAATAAATAAATAAATAATTTTTTTAAACAAAAACAGCTTCAATTTTTTATAGACAACATATCACATTTGTTTTATTAATTGACTTAAATACGTGACGTTTCGAAATCATCCTTTGATTTCTTCTTCAGGCTAATATAACATACAGACAAAATACAATATGTTAAATCATTGCTTAAATTTATAATTACATTTATAAAATAACCTCATAACATTAATATCAAATTTACTAAACTTCACAGGAAAAGGACAAACTACATAATTCATCATTATAATAAAATTGAAACTTACCAAACCATGGTAATTACATATCAATGATTGAAAAATATATATAAGTAAAAGAACACCACTTTGGGCTAAAATATGCCTTTGTCAACATAATAAAACGTCCAAATACACATACATAAAAACTAGTTTTCCCCATCACACCAGCAAAGTGGACGGAAAACTAGTAACTTGGAAACCATTAACCTCACATAATATGGTCTACTTCCAAAGAACATGCACTCTATGTTTCACTCAGAGATTGTACAATACTATCATAACATCTTGTGAACTTATTTGATTCTATCATGGAATTTACAGTTTTATTGTTTTTTATATGTAAAGTTTCTAAAATCAACCTTTTATTCTTATTCTGTTCTATACATAAAACCTCAGTATTATCATAATCAAACCGATGTTGAGTACAAATGACATGATTAGAAACCGAATTGTAATAATGACTACATTTTTTTATATTGTTTTTGTGTTCACTAAGTCGTGTTTTTAATTTTCTGCAGGTTTGTCCTACATAGCATTTGTTACACGATTGGCAAGGAATCTTATAAACAACATTCTGTTGATCAAGCTTATTAATATGATCTTTTAATTTAGTTATAACATGTTTTTGATTCACTACCCTGTCTATAATGTTAACATTGTACTTATTCTTAAAGATGTTAATTATCCTATTCTTAATACATGGTACATACGGTAGAACCATATTAACACATTCTTTGTAGGTAATCTCAGAAGTTTTGTTCTTATTATCTAGACTATTCATATATACATATCTATTCAACCTTTGATTCACATATTTAGAAATAAATTTTATAGGATAATTATTACATAACAACAAATTAATTATCAACTCAATTATCAACAGTCAGATCTATTAAAATTAAAAGTAAAAAAAAACTTGTCGCTTGTTTTATGCTTATTCCAATGACGTGTCGTGTGACGTCACGAGAAAATATTAGACTGAAAATGGTTAAATTTAATAAAACAAGACAAGAAAAGGAAAAACGGACAACGTAGTAATGACAAAGGAAAATATAGGCAGTGTTTAAAACCAGTGGCGAGGCAGAAAAACTTGTAAAACGTGAGAATAAGAAATGTTTTCGCAGTGTTATTCATGGCGATGAACAAGCGATCGCCGTATGTTCGTGGTAAATCTTTTAACTTTCTTGACAACAATGCCCAAGAGGAGGAGTTCAGTTGACGTTTGGCATTCGTGGGAGACGCTAGGTCCGCGATCGTATGTTACAAATTTTAGAAATTTTGCTCAAGAAATGTGTTTAGGAGCAGTTATAAATATTTTGTTGTGTAGATAAAGTGTAATGACAGTAGGCAGATGAGTTTTCGAATAGTAGCGAATGACTAATTGGTAAAACGACGCGAACATTAATTTTCGCGTAATTGCCAGCCAGAACAATGGTCGGACATTTTGTGTTACCGTGTTAAGATACGAAACTTCAACGTGGTTAGCGCGATGTGATGAAATTTACTATAATATTTTAATTTATTCGTGGATGAACAATATTTCTATGTCGCGGGAAGTTTAAACATTTTTTTATTTACATTCACGCGGCAAATAGTACCATTTCGCGGTGGAACTTGGAATATTTGTTAGAACTTTGCGATTCGTTGTGAAACTTTTGCGGTGTGGGAAGTGAGTGAGTTGGCGGTATAAATGCGCGATCCTGGAAACTGGTGGTAGCAGAAACGATATAATCGTGCACTGGGAGTGTACGAATTGGCGGACGGCGACGCGTAATGTGTGCCGCATGTCGCAGTGCGCAGTCATCACCAGAGAAGTTATGCATGCGTATTTTATTTGAAAATTTAAAAGAAGGCATCTGTCGAAGACCAAGTTTTGTATATTTAATTTAAAAAAAGAAAGTCAATGGGTTTCACGACAGAATACGCATTCGGTGGATGAATTATTTTTTTGTTATGTGATATTCAGTGTGAATGGTATTGTATTGTGTTTTGTAATTGAACGTTAAGGATATGATTTATGTGTTTTGCATGCCGTCAGAGGGCATTTTTCATTGAATTTGGTTGTTTTGTTTGTTAATTTGAATATTGAAAACCAGGAAAGAATAACTAGAGGAATGGCAATAAACCGAGGTGAACGTATTTGGATTCATCAGTAGCCATGAATAAATGTGTTTTGATTTGAGTAGTTAGATGCTGACCCACGCGCGCGCGCACAGGTACCTTGTTTAAAGCCCTGTATAGGGCAGTCACCGTATTCACGCCCGGGTAAGATTGTATGATATATATAAAGCAGCTAGTGGACGGGCAAATACGAGAGAAGATATTACAATTAGGCAGAATAGGAATATGTAAGACAAGTAAAGAAGGAACCTATTACATTGGCAGGCCAACGCAGGAATATGAATAGGTGAATAGAATAGGCAGAATAGCATAGACTGTCAGGTAAATATATTTCAGTGACGCCCAAGGCGGGGCGAGAATAGGTAGATATATTTCAATGGCAGCCCAACGTGGCGCGTGAATAAACGGGTACCAGTGCATCGCGTCGAGCGGAAAGTAGCAAGTGGGCCAGTAACAACACAAAGTTTGTTATTTGTAGTTACTTGGTTAACCATGGAAACGCGTAGCGGCAAAATGATAAGTATACGGGACACGTCGGACTCCGAAACGGTTTCTGCTCGCGACGAGGGCGAGGATTGTCAGCGTTTCGACGAGCTAGAATTAGAAGGGAAAGGAAATATTGCGATTGACGCGCAAGGCGCAGCTATGAGCCAGGCGACAGCAGGTGAAGTTCCGGCGGAGGCAAAACACGCACCGGAACCTACCCTCTCTATGATGCTTCGCTATATGCAAGAAATAAACGCCAAGATAGAGGAGCGTAGCGTTAGGCTATAAAGTAATTTGCAGGAGATGAAGGCCGACAGCGTCCAAATGAACAATAATTTGCAAAGTAAATTCGAGGAGGTCGCGGAGCAAAATGGAATAAATGCTACGTTTAGAAGGCTTCAGAGGGAATTACAGTCCGCGGTATCGAATACTCGAGAAGAAGTGAGCGCGTTTAAAACAGAGACGATCGCGCGGTTTTCCCGATTGGAACAGGGCACGAAAGCGGCAGAGGAAACATCAGAAACTCTTGCTGTGCAAGAAGTTTTTAACCAACAAGTTAACTCAGACGTAGGCGAGATAAAGTCAGCCGTAGGCACCTTGCAACAATCGGTGCAACTGCAGGAGGCGCGCTTATCCGACGTCAGCAAGGACGTGCAGGGATTCAGGGAAGTGTCGCTGCAGCGTGACGCTCGCCTGGGTCGTATCGAAAAATCCGTCAACGGGATAGATGATAACATCAGATCTACTGTACAGGGTGAAATAACTTAAAGATAGCAGGCGCAGGACCAATGAAAGAGATCGATGAAGCGATACTACATAAAATCGCGGGATTAGAACAGCAAGTATACGCGGCACGTAGGTCGAACGGTAACGGCAATATGATGGGACACGCAACGTTTTTCATTTAGTATTAATTTATTTTGAAACCAATTTGAAAATATGATATTGTACTATTGACGGTTTCTTTATTGCAAAGAATGTTCGTATCATCCACAAAGAGATCTGTTCTTCCGTTTCAAATCATCGAGAGCATATCGTTTACGTGTAGTAGGAAGAGAATAGGATCTCAAATCGATCTCTGAGGGACTCCACGTGCAGTTAGCAAAGAGTCAAAGGTGTGTATATAATGTTCCATCCTTCCAGTTATTCCAAGGTTATTCTACTCTGTGTGAGTGTTGTTGAAGATACGAACATAACCAATCTAGGGCAATACCACGGATTCCATATGAAGGTAATTTTGAAAGTAAAATGTTATGATCAACGACGTCAAAAGCTTTAGAAAGATCTAAAAATAATCCAATTCGTGCTTCTTATTGTTCCAATAATGAGGCGACATCTTTAAGGAAAGAGAATATGACTGTTTCCGTAGATTTTGATTTCCAAAATCCATGTTGGCAAACTGAAAGCGCGTTGTGTTTACTGAGAAAGCTTCGTACGTGAAAGTTTCTTTAATATTTTTTAAAAACTGACAGAAGAGCAATAGGCCAATAATTTTGAATTTAATTTTTGTTGCCTTTCTTGGAAAGCGTCTTAATCTTATCTGTTTTAAAAATATCTAGAAAAGTTCCGGTGCATAAGGATGCATTAAATATGTGAGTGAACATATGTACAATGGCAGGCGCACAGGTCTTTAACAAACAATCCGGAAATTCATCTAAACCGGCCGAATATTTATTTTTTAGTTTACCGATAATTTTGAGAATTTCACAGGAAGACGTTTCGGAAACGAATATCGTAACTAAAATTTTTGGAGAAATGTCTGAAATTGAATTTTGTGGCTGAAGACTCTTAGTGATATCGGTAGCAATTCTCGAGAAGTATTGGTTAAAGAGATTAGCCACAGTTGCCGGGTCTATCACATTTCTATGGTTATATTTTAAAACAATATTTTCTACAAGGTTTCTAGTTGATTTGGTCGTATTTTTTATTTTATTCAACATTGCTTTTGTTTTGGTATTTGAGTTCAAAATATCCTGATCGTGTTTCTGCCTTATGACTCCTCTTAACAATTTTAAAATAGAGAAGGAAATATTGAGATACGTTACGATGTTTAGAAATGAAAGAAAGAATTCACTTGTTTTACATGATGTTCTAATCCCTTGTGTTATCCAAAAATTGCTTTTCCGTCAAATAATTGTCTTTTTGCAGAGGAAAGCAAGTGTTAAAGTGAGAAAGCGTTGAAAAAAGAGAATTATATTTATCGTTTGTATCAAAAGTATTATAAACAGCGTCCAAGAATTCAATGAATAATTTTATTTTACTTTTAGTAAACAATCTACTCATACGCGTAACATTTATTGTGCAAGTGTTCACATTTCTTATAAAGGTGAAAATTTGTGCATCGCGGTCACTGTATCCTAAATCTTTCGATTCAATTTCCTATGGTGTAGTAGTTTTGTTAATTGCCTACAATGAATTTAGTGTGATCCGTGTATGTACATTTATTGTAATATCTAAGCTGAAAGAATTAATTGAATTTAGAAATTGTTCATTCTCGCACGATTCGACCAGAAAATCAATGTTGAAATCTCCGTATACAATAATGGATTCAAAAGAGCGATTGCGTACATTGTTAACTGTTAACTCCAGTTTTTCTAAGAACAAAGTATATTCTGCAGCTCTCTTTGTTGGAGGCCTGAAGATACGAAGTAATTTTATTTTTAGCGAAGGAAGATGTTCAACAGAAATTTCGAAAACCTTTTCGACGGAATACACATTTAAGTCTGTCAAGGAGATAGAATTGAAATTATTTCTAACATAAGTACAAGAACATCCTTATGTAGGATATTTATACGATTCTCTCTTTCAACAATAAAAGCCTGCGAGGTAAAAGTTTGGAATTTGGAAAATGCAAAGTTCATTAAGGAGGTAACTAATGTTCTATAAAGCAATGAACATCCACCTGATTTAAATCGCTCTGCCTCGATAAACTCAATTTTATTTGAAAGGGATTGAACATTATGGTGCAGTATGTTATCTTTTGCAAGTACCTACACGGATGTTTTTCTGCTGCATCTGTTGCTATGTATACACTTCATTTTTACCTCGAGTGCGTGGTCGAAGGTTATAACGTGTCCCAGCAGTGACAGGTTGTGAGAAAATTGGGGCATCAGGTGTAGATGCATTGGTTGTAGGAATGGGGGAAACGTGAGTAGGTCCAGAGGAGGTAAGAGGGTTCGAAAGGAGGTTCGAGGGTGGGGGGAGAACGTGAGGAAGGTAAAAGGGATGGAGTTTTGTCAGAAGACTGCGTAGGACTGGAGTTGATGATGTACTGTGCAAGCTTATTACCGACTGCATGCTTTCCAGCAAGGTTCATGTGAAGACCATGCCGAGTGAAGTGTGTTGCTGAGAGGAAATTAATTTCAAAAAGTGTGACATTTGTTTCTGTCAGCTGCAGTTTTAATTGTTGGGTTGCGTGCTTAATCCCGCTGCATAGTGTTGGTCTGTTGTACCAAGAAAATCTGTTTCATAATCTAAAACACTAAATTTGATTTTAGCTGCGTCTGGGTGTGGTGTCTGTCTTCAATGCAGTCACGGGTGGCCGGTTGGAAAAATTTACAGTGTTGCCGACTTGTACCCAGCCGTCAGTGTAGAGAACGGCCTCTTCCAACTTTCGGATATGTTGATATAAATTATTGTTTATGTGTTGAAGGCTTTCAAAAGGTCGTCTTTGAGAGTGTAGAGAGTAAAAAGGGTAGAACGAACAATAGCCATGTCACGAATGTGTTTTAATGTATGTAATAAAAATTGGAATAAATACAAGGAAACTCAGATAAGAGAAACAAGCACCTTGCTTAATATTTCAAAAGTATAGGATTGACGTGTATCCGATAAATTAAAAAGTAAGATTCAATACAATAATGAGAAGGTATGCTGTGTAAAAAATATATTGAAGCTAATACTTATGAAATTTGGCAAAGTGATTACGTAGATTTTTGTACACGTAAGCTGCAATTCTTTAATACAAGTAGACTATACTTTACCGTAAATAGTTAAAAGATATTAATTCAAAATTTGTCTTGGAAGTATAGAGTACGATTTGAAGTACAAATTTCAAAACTAGATTTGAAATACAAATTTCAAAACTAGATTTGAAACACAAATTTTAAAACTAGATTTGAAACACAAATTTCAAAACTATTCGATACACCGTACTCGTAACGTTCAAAACCACGGAATCGTCACTTGTCACAGAAATTCAATAAATCTTTCGAAAGTTAAATTAGCACTGTGATATAATATCGAAAATAAACGGAGCTATTTATAGGTTTTAACACTTATCACCAACTTGTAAATCTGAAGTTCGTTAAGGTTCCAGTATCCGTTTAAAATTTGTAATCTGAGAGTTCGTAGCAAAAAACGAGTCGAAATTATATTTTCAGCTAACCTGCAACAAGTAATGAAAGCACCTAACACACCATAATAAAAATAATAGATAAATCACGAAAAGCCAAGAGCACAATCACATGCGTCCGTCTCGTAAGATGGTGTCAACCAGTCAACACATACACTTCAACATATGAACTCAAGTGCTCACTCTGGCACACTTCCACACTCATACTATCACTTTCCCACAGTCTCACACATTCACTCTATGTCATTCCCACACCCTTCTGCTCCCACATACAGTATTTACTCCAGTTTCTCGCACTTCCACAAACATCACACTTCGACAATCTCATAATATCACATTTACACTTTATTACACACTCACACTCTCACTTTCACACACTCCCCATCAAACACATTCACTCTATCACATTCCCATACACTAATCATACTACCACACGCTCAGTCTACTACAATTCCACTCTCTCAAACCATCACTCTGCCCAATTTTACACTATGTTTTCCCCAACCAAGCATCTCCAAGCAACGGGACACCGCCCGAGCCGGGGCAAGCTGCCAATTGGTCTCCCTGCGTGTGTAGTAGCGTAGTGCATGGACGTGTATGTGGATGTAAGAGGTGAGAATAGAACTAGGAAGAGGAGGGAAAGATCGTGGGCGGTCCGTTTGTTAGAGTACTGCTCCGGCATTCCCGTGATGTTGATTGGAGAAACAACGGAAAACTGCCAATCAGAGCAACCGCTCGCGCGAATTCTCTTCCACACACCCGTCGAACTCGACATAGCTGACAAATTTAATGTCTAAACCCCTGCTACCGCCGGGATTCGAACCCGAGAACCTCCCGGTCATAGGCATTGCAGTGACATCAATTGATGCTCTGAGGCACGTATGCCGGTACATTTTGTCCTGAGAGGTTGTAACGTTTATTCTCCGACACCCTGTACAATCCAACCGCGCGCGGGGCAGGGACTCACCGTCGATGACCTGCCAGCCGCCGTAGCCCTTGGGCAGGTCCGGTCGCGCCATCCACACCTCGTTCCACACGTGGAAGTTCCAAGTGGAGTCGCTGCCTTTTGCGATCTTGTTGTTCTCGTCGTAGTAGATGTTCACGGTGAGCGAACCGGGGGTGGCGTGCGCCGAACACATGTTGGACACGGCTCGGGTGGGGATGCCCAGCGCCCGGCATACTGCAAACCATGTTGGTCAGAATGTGTGTTCAGAGTTAAAGGTCGTGAAGTGTATAGTTGTTCAGATGAATGAAATTCATGGAATAATTGGTAAAATGTCTGGTACAGTAATCCGGTATTATCGTATCGGAAATTTTAATTCAAGAGAGAGTGAACTGCTGTCAATTTTCTATCGTATGTTCTTGTATAGAGATGTACCCTTTCCCTCAAAAAAATTTACCGGCAAAATTCTATTATCCCAACCGTGAATATTAAGGAATATTAATTTAGACAAAATTGGCTGAACAGTTTAGCCGCAAACGTTGTTCACAGACGGAGTGACGGACGGGCAGACAGATGGACCGAAAAGAGGACTCATAAACAAGCTGACAACGGGCTGAAAAACGGACTGACTGACTGACGGGCACCCTGATGGACGAACCTATCACCTGCACCATTCAAATTTTTTTGAGGGAAAGGGTACATCTCTATACAAGAACATACGATAGAAAATTGTCAGCAGTTCACTCTCTCGAATAATTAAAATTTCCGATACGATAATATATATATATATATATATATATATATATATATATATATATATATATATATATATATATATATATATCAACTATCCGAAAACTAGTTTTAAGGTGCATATTTTTTTAAACATTTGAAAATGTCCAAGTAAATACATGTAAAGAATCCCCGAAAATTAAATTATCAGTTTCAGATATAGTCTATTATTAATTATTTTAGCATAAACTTTGTAAGTTGTATTCAGCAGGCTTATACCTCTATAGTTTTCGCATACTGTTCGTAATCCTTTTTTAAAGATAGGGATAACTAGAGCTGTCTTCCATTCCGTTGGTATTATGCTGTGAGTCCAGCAGTTGTTAAATAGATCTAACAGTTTAGATTTTGCTTCAGCTGGAAGATACTTAAGCAATTCCATATTGATATTATAGAAGAATTAAGAACATAATGGAAGCAATAACTCTAGAAGAACAAACGTGATTCAGGAAAGGGAGATCGTGTACTGATAATATGTTTGTGTTAAAGCTACTAATTGAGAAGAGACGAGAGTTCAATCTACAAACATGTATGGTCTTCGTAGATTATGTTAAAGCCTTTGATAACGTTCTGAGGGGAAAATTATGGTCAATTATGGACAGAAGAGGCATACCAAAACAGCTAATTGGAGTTATTCGAAACATGTACAAAGATACCCAAATTAATGTAAGAACAAAATCAGGTAAAATTCTCAAAGAATTTATAAACAAAGGAGTGAGACAAGGGTGCTGTATGTCACCCACACTTTTAATATTTATCTTGACGATGCTATCAGAATATGGAAGCAGCAGATGAAGTTTTTAAATCTTACAGATAATTTTAATAGTAGAAATTTTATAATGACACTTCTGTTTGCGGATGATCAAGTTTTGATATCTGATAATGAAGACACTCTACAAAGAGCTCTGTATGAACTTCAGATAATTGTAAAAGAATACAATTTAGAGATGTCTGTTCAAAAAACTAAGTCTATGGCATTCCAAGGGAAATATCCAGTTTGATGCAAGTTAGTGGTTAACAACGAAAACATCAAACAAGTAAGTTCATTCAAGTTCCTAGGTTGTGATCTGTCTTTCAAAGGAGAAATAGATGCTGATAAGAAAATTGAAAAATTTAACAGAATGTGTGGAACTATTAGGACACTGGAAAGTAAAGCCAGGAACGATACACTCATGAAATTTTATCAAACCTTAGCAGTTCCCTGTGGGCTATATGGATGTGAAATTTGGACTACGGACACAAAAATTAGAAGCAGGATTCAGACTGCCGAAATGAAGTTTTTAAGAAGTTGTATTGGTGTCACAAGAAAAGACAGGATTCGTAATGAAGAGATACGCAACTACCTAGGAATTTATAATCTAAATAAAAAAATTGACGAATATAGGAAAGCATGGAGAGACCACATAGACAGAATGGAAAACACGCGAATGCCAAAACAGATTCTGAAATACAGGCCAAGAGGAAAGAGGAACTTAGGAAAACCTAAAGGAACAAAGGAGGAACGTAGAAGATGGATAGACTAATAATGAAACGCAACGGAACGAAAGTTGTTGAACGGATTGTTGATCGCGTTCGTATATTACATTTTATACACAGGGGTGTCAAAACGATTGTTATGAACCTGAAAAAGTGATTTTCGAGAAACCTCTTCGTCAGTCCGTCTACGTATGGATAATTCTTGAGCCTAAAGTAACACGATTTTCACCAAAATGGATATTCCTTGAACGGTCTGGCTGATGTCACGAATTCTGGAATTTGAAACGAATCTTTTAATTTTGACGGTACTTTAGACCGAAACCCATCAGACTTTTCAATTTTTTCTCAAAAAGAGCCTCAATTGGTTTTCTATGAATCTATTCCTTGAAGCAAAAGACGTTTAAAAATGTCGTACGTCCAATTTTGGGCGAACAATCTGAACTTTGTAAAATTGGAAACAAATACTAACATTGTCGAAAAAAATATTGATGCAAGA
>BLKR01008046.1:0-27057 GCA_011170035.1 Teleogryllus occipitalis
AAATAAAGCAATTCACAGAACAACACTAATAAATGAAATAAAAAGCAATAAACACGAAATTTAATTCTAAACGATAAAGGACATTGTAATAAAAGAACTTTAAGCTAGAAAATGAGAAGGTTAGAAGTTTTAACATCGAAGAGTTGGAGAATTGAGAAAAATCAATAGAAGAGAGTTATCTTAAACAAAGCAGGAATTTAAAAAATGGAATACCACATGATTACGTATATTGTATGAAATAATTAAAAGCTCCCTGAAAAATAGCTTTTACGCGATAAAGAGAATACTAGCATATCTGATCAAAAACTTACGCACGCAGGAGTAAGGGGAAAGGTTCATTATCATCTCCAACCCTGTTTAACCTACATGTTGCAAATTAAACCCCAATGGAAAGAACAAAGATAGTATGCTTCGGAGATGATACCATTTTATACAAGATAAAATAAAGATAATATACAAGGGAGAGAAATACTAGAACAATCATTAAATGTTTGTATGTTTGTGACAAATTAAAAAAACTTCAAAATCAGAATCTAAAATATTTATATGAACAGGATCTAAATGTCTCGTCACACTGAAAATTATAATTGGCAATTCAAGCATAAGAAAAAGATCTGCTAGTGAGATATCTATAGGCATGTTTCTCGACCAAAAACGTACCTTATCACATTAGAAGAAATAACCAATGAAAATAAAATATCAACATTTGATCCACTGATTAATAACCACTCCAGACTTAAAATAAAATGTGAAAGTACAATATTTATATGATTATTACACAATCACTTACTTGCGCTTCCTCAGTCCAGAAACATCACACTGATAAAATTCAAAGAGTGCAAAATACATTTTACAGCTGTGTCATAAATGTTCCTAGGTAAATTTCAGATAAAAAAAATTAGAAATGAACTGCAAGAAGAAAACTTCAATAGTTACCCTACGTTGTTGTTGGTTTTGTTATTTAAGGTCGCATCAACATCTCGGTCATTTGCGACTACTATTAGAGTTAACGGTATGAGAACTACGAAGATGAAACGATATGGTAATGATAAGGGATGAAAGGACGAACACAAGAACAACCATGCCCGAGGCGGGACTCGAACCCGCGACTGTTCGGTCCGAGATCGCTGCGACACTACTGCTTTAGCGATACCAGACACCGGATCGGCAATTACCCTACGTTGTGGGCGCACTATCAAGAGGTTTCCGGTGACGCTGCTGGGCACTGGTTGTCCTCCCGCAGGACGGCGGTGGCCTTCATGCCGCCACGCCCCGGGGCGTTCCCAGTGGGCTGAGCACACTTACGCACACACGGAATAAATTCAAGCCGACGCACTTTAACTGGTTGTGACATCCTGCGACGTAAAGTCCCTTTAATCAACGTAGCTAATATGTCCGCCATCCAAAATGAGTCATCCCACATTAACCCTTAACTAGGCGCGTGAAGAATACTGACGAAAATGGGCGCGAGGCAGTATATATACTACGCCATTTCATTTGTTTGCTGTAGAGGCACTAAAATGTAACTACATACTTTAAAATATCGTATTTATTACACTAAATATTTTATTAGAACATTTTCACATTACAAATTTTTCTTTAAATAAGTAAACAAAAAGTAGGTAAAAATAATTTATAAATTTACAAGATTCCAGCCAACCAGAAAGCCTCATTTTTATGATGTGCTCATTCGTGTACAAACCGTATTTCATCTAAAATATTTATGAAAGTGATGAATACAGAGAGTTCGTCTTTCACCATATTAGCCTCTTTTATTTATGCGGTAGCAATACTTTTCTTCAAAATATTTTTTTTTCTTTTCAAGAGCGTTTTTCCACTTTTTAATTTATTGTATTTGTTTCTTGGTGCACGATTTATTCTGTTTGAAAATGATTTTAGAAAAATATTCTCCGCTGTTTTCATATAACTCATCGCTATCGTAATCACTATTGTGTTGTGTATGTTCTTACGATTTATTGTGATCGGACATTTGCAAATTTTCCGATTCATTATCTGACAAGTCGTCGTCGATCGGTTCTTTTAAATGTGATTTCATCCCAAACTTTGATATAGAAGAGCGCTACTAGTGCTACGCGTTCTTTCTATTGTAACAATGAAAATTTTTAAATTACATAACTAGCGCGCGGCGTACAGAGTACGCCTAGGTGCACGGGAAAAGGAAAAGAATTCGCGCACGTCTTACCCAGCACAAAGAAAAATATGTAGTGACACAATCGGCAGAGCAATTTCCGGCATATCGAAATTCCCGGAAAGTGAGGCTCAGAAATGTAGCGTGGCGTACTCTGCACGCCGCGCGCCCACTTAAGGGTCAAGGAAAGATATTTTCTCCTTTGAATATCTATACAATTTTTAAAATATGACTATACAATTTTTAGAAATAATTCTCATTTACTAGATCATAAATACGGCAGAGATTTTTCACAGTATTGTTCTGATTTGGCTAATTGGGGAATGTTAGGGATGCACAAGCGCAAGTTGTATGGTATATGTTGTATGGAATGCAATGTTCGTTCTAGACATATTAAATGTTGATGGATTAGTCATTTTTTGATTAATAGATTCAATGACGTTTCTGGGCATGCCAACTGCGATGGTCATTTAGTGTAGTCAGCTTTTCCTCGAAAGAAGGTAAAGTTCGTCCCTGGATGGTAAGATCTGGCATCAACCTAAACGTCGGCATGTCGGTCTTCCCCTCCAGGTACCTCCCCGAGCAGGACACCGCCTTAGCTGGGCAAATCTCTATACTCTCGACTGGTCTCCCGGCATGTGTAGGAATTTGGTGCATGTAAGTGAATATGTAAGTAATGGGGGAGGATAGATCAAAAAAGAGGAAGGAAAGATCGGGCGCAGCCGAGGACAGTTTGTTAGGGAATTGCTCTGGTCTTCGCCTGGTATTAATAAAAAACACCGGAAAATTATGGATCAGAGCTGACAGTTTCGTTGGTACTGTCGAAACTCCGCCACTGTGCGACTGGAACTGTCAGAGATGCTCCACAGGCAGAAACAATGCTGGCTCTGATCTAAACTCGGACGCATGTCATCATTTACTGTTTGATCTTCGTTAATGGAGCGTTGATGACAACAGTATAAGGCAGCAGGCGGATAACCTCCATGACTCGCGGCTGACGAGAGCCTGACCAGACCACGCCCAACTGGTTTACATCACAGCCCGCTCTTTGCCCTGCCCCGTCAAGTTCCGGCTCACCCCCCACCCCCCACCCCGCCCCGTCGCACCTCACCCGTCTCGACACTCCCCCGTCAGTCTCTCTCCTGTGGCCACTGCAGAGTGCTTTTTGACTAATAAAGTAAATGAGTAAATGGTACACGGAAGGGATATGGTCGGTGGTCATTCAAAACGTAGGGGTTAAAGTAATTCGATTAAGAAAGTTAAGCAGAAAAATCGTCAATTTAACATGGCCAGTTTGACTCGTATCGTTCACTTATTTCCAAGTCGACGGCGGGCTTTTTCCTCAGCGATTTCGGCCTCCGCGATTAACATTGGACCAGCAAAAAATGTTATGTTGTATGTAAATGTATGTGTTAATATTCCTAAATGTAATATGTAAATTGTAGTGTTCTGCCACCAGGTTGTGTAAACATACCAGCAGAAATAATAAATATCTATCTATCTAAAAAAAATCACAGGCATTTTACACTAAAATTAAATAGGACGTATCTTGACTTACTTCCCGATATACAAACTGTCAATTTCTAGTTAATTAAATGCGCGCATTACTCAAATGCTTCATTTATTCATATGCTTTATCAGCCTGAAAAATATCTCGCTTCTCCTCCCCGCTCTGTCCTGCTCGGTCTTGTCTGAAACCTGCCCTTTCCGCCCAAATTCTCCACATCCCGCCTCGTCTCGTCTCGAACCGCGTCGCCCCGTCTAGCCCCTCCCCTAGCCATTTAATGTCGCCCTGTCTTGCCACGTCCGTCTCGTCACGCCCCGTCTCGCCACGCCCCGTCTCGCCTCGTCCCGTACAGCCCCTCCCCTTTACCTCTAATCCCATCCCTCAGGCCCAATGCCACCTAGCCATGTCCTGCCTCGTCATACTCCGTAATACGTCCCCGCCTCGCTCCGCCCACAACGCCCCTCCACCTCCCCTTTCCCCACCCCTGCCGCACCCCCGCATCTGCTGGCTTCCGGCCTCGCTTCCGTTGTCGATCGGCACACAGGGGCGTTCCGCGAAGGGAAGGCATCGAGAAGCCACGGGCGCCTCCAGCGTGAAGGGCGGCGGTGCGGCCCTAACGTGACGGAAAAGCGATAAAGCGTCGCGTCCGTTGACGAAAAGCCGAGCGCGTGGCCTTCTGGGCTCAGGTTATCTGCCCGATGGGCAGGGGCTCTGAAACCATTCGACATGGCCCATGCGTGCATCGATTGCAAAGGGAATGCCGAGCCGCGCGTGGGTGTTTGCTGGCACGTAGTTATCTCTCCACAGTGGTTGCTGGGAATATGTTCTGCTTGTCTCTATTACGAATATTACTAATGTCTAGGGAGCGAATTGTAATGAAATGTCATTTTTCTCTTTTCACTTAAGAAAAATGATTTTTAGTGTAGACATTAATTTTATGTGATGACAAAAGAAAATGACACTTTCTTTTTTGTTATTTAAAGTCACATCAACATCTAGCCCGAGGCGGGACTCGAACCCGCGACCCTTCGGTCCGAGATCGTTACGACACCACTGCCTTAGCGATCTTTGCCACCGGATCGGCGACACTCCTTTTTTTTTGCGTTTTCCTCGAGTTCCACTAATAAGCCATTTCATTACCTGTTTTCGTCATTTTTAAAGCAATTTTCGCTGATTTCAACAATTTTAATATCATTTTAATGGTACTTGCTTAAAATAATATTTACGAGATGCAACAATTGTTCTCCACAGAATTCGTGAGTAGCCTATTCAATTTCTTCGCTCATAAATTGTAATGACAGTCGTTATGAGTATGTGATCTAATGTTTCTATGGTGCTTGCCAGTGTCATTGTGAGTTTGACCGATTTCGGGATAACCAGATAGATTTCCAGGTAAAGGATACTCCAAAACCAAAAGTTTAAGCTGAATTCACTTGAACGAAAGGAAGAAACCTTGCTTAAAATATCCAACAGCTTGTGTTGCTCATCTAAACTGGTTTTGATAAAGTTTTTTACGTCATTTTCTTTGCTTTTAGGGCAATTTAAAAACATTTTAAGAGAGCATTATATTGGTCATATTGGTTATGTTTTAGGTCATCAAAATCCGCCCACACGTTCTTTGAAAACTCGAAAATAATTCGCTTCTGTAATACGCCGTGTAGTAATAAATAACGAACTTCTGGATCAAATTTCATTCTTTAAATGCCTTGTTGATCGTGTATCTTATTGCAGTGAAGATATTTGGAGCTGCAGCAATTTCAGGCAATAAGCTGTACGTTCATAAATCTTCGATCAATATCTACAGAATGGCCAAAACCGAGTAATAATAATGATGATGGTGATAATGAAATGGACATTCTCATAAGAATAGGATTTTAAGAACATGACACAAACACCTTCTATGAAAGTGATATCAAAAAACATAATTGTAAAGAAGATATTACTACACATAAACTAATATAATTTAAAGTAGTAGGACGCATTTTATCAGTACAAATTTATTACTTCGAGAGGGAATTAAATGATAATTACTAAAATAGGGAGTTAAATGATAATTATTACTTGACTTCCATTGTATTGTAATAATTGCTTTCCAAATTATATTAATGTAAATTTATTTTCGACGGCAAATTTTGCTAAACGTATGTTTTCTGAAGGACCTGCACAATTACTTCTTAGAAGAAGCAAATATAACAACAATATCTACAACTGTAATAACAACACAATAACAGAATTACAAAGATTTAAAGTTAGAAAGTAGCAACACAGTCTCATGACTCAAACACGTTCTATTCGAATTGTCAATAATTCTGAGACATTCTGCATTAATGAGACAAACCAAATAACGTGTTTAACCCGAAAATGAGGAAGTTTAGAAAAATATATCTAAAAAGTTGAATGTGCGTCTGAACGGCATGTGATGGATTAAACGAGGCAGAAAACCTTTACAATTAAAGCATTAATTTCCCTAATTGCTACCTAGATACTTTATCATTCGAGAAATTAAACAAGTTGGCAGACTTTTTTTTTCGTGAAACATGATTACACAATTTTTCACGTTCTTTTAATTCCATTTTATAAAGAGAAAGTTGAAAAGTTGGGTCTCGTAGCAGCATAAATTCAAAATCCTCAACGGATAAAGTTAATTTCTGTACATCTAACATTTATAAAAGTGGTACACTTCAGAGTGTCAAAACAAAACCATTCACAAAAATTATATTTAAGAATGAAAAAACCTAAAGCACTTATAAAGAGAGCTTTATTACATCCCTGCAGTAAAAACTTGACCCAAAACAGTTGGCACACCGCGTCCGTAGCACAGTGTACCCAAATTCGTCAAAAATACCAGAAAAATTTGCAGAGAAGAGTTGTAAAAATAGTATTTTTCATCACAATCATAAATGATTTGGAATCTATCAAATAATAAGTCAATATCCCGCGTCATTCTTTCTAGGTAATTTCCCTAAAAAGGTACGTAGTTTATATTTATAATATATTTATTGAAATTCAACCCCTTAAATGAGCAATGCTAGAACAATTCTTTCATAAATTTAAAAGTGAATTTTTCAAATGCTTACTAGAGCCATGAGCTTTTATGTTCGCAGAAACAAAAATGTTAGGTATGGCACGAACTAAATTGCACAAATTGAAATTACATGGAAAATTATCACCAAATAGCTGAAGTGTCTGTGACGGCCAACGCCGATGTCTGATATCTGTTGATGGCCTGCTTCGTTTTCCCCAGCTGTCGCGAGCAAACAAGGGTCATGGGACACCTCTTCTTCCCTAGGGAAGCAGGGCGAGATCAGTTTGAGTCCGGAGAATATAGTAGTTATTTGTGAACCAATTACTTTATAAGAGTTCCAATGATCGAGCAATGACAAACAACCCGAGGTCTTTGGCCCGAAGACTTTTTTTTCTACGAGGTCATTAGAACGAGTCAACGCCTGTAGTACATACAACATTTTATTTTTTATCTAATTTTAATGATTCTTATTTTTACTAATAAACTAAACGTTTAACTTGGCTCGGTTTGTATTTTCAAATTTTCCTCATAATTACCTTTCATAATTCCCTCCAGATGAGAGCGTGTAGCAGCGTCAATCAACTGTTTCCATGCTAAGCTCGTAACCAGAAACCTCTCCATCCAGGTAAGTTGTTCAGCTTATGTCAAGCTCCGTACCAAAGCAATAAAGTACAAGGGGGGAAAAATTTAAAAAAAGTAGGTCTGCGAGTAGATTTTAAAATTGGTTTCTGTCCGGATTTTTATTATTGACAATTATGATTATTCTTTTTCTATTATTTTATTGTTAAAAATACATTAGAATATAACGGTTTAAAGTAACTTATTTCTCAACGTTTCGAGACTCAGAGTTCTCATTTTCCAGGGCTACCATATTTTCAACTTCGTCATTTGCCCATAAACTTTACTGTGATGATGTGCCACGAACAATGACTGGCAATAAAGAAAAGCTGTACAGATACTTCTCAAATAAAATTGCTTAATATTAGACGCATAAATTATACAAAATCTTCCAACAAAATTATTCCACGGATAAAACGCAAAAAAAAGAAACAAAAACACAAAAACACTACAATATTGCGTAGAAAACGCCTGAAAGGTTGTGCTGAGTTCCTCCTCCTGGGCTCTCCGAGCGAGGAAAAGTCTCAGGGCTATACGACAGCCATCTGATAGCTGGCTATTACCGCCAATGCGTGTAGGACAATCAAGTTTCAAGATCATCTCCTGTCGTCGAGATCAAAAGCGGGGCAATATAACGACGGAAGGGATGTTTTCTGAGGGCATCCGATGTGAATAGTGAGGATATAACTGTCCATCAAACTTTGAGCACAAACACAGTGGAAGTTTTTTCTAGACAGTGCAGCTACAATTATTAGCAAATCTAGCATAAATAAACAAGTTTTATCCACCTTTTCGTTGCCACGGCTCGGAAATAGCGTTTCTGCCGGAAATTTGACGTTCTCTGGCGCATGATTATCATTCTTTCTCTTTTTTGAAGTACGTGCGAGAAAGTAAAAGCTTGTTAAAGAGTCGCAGGTGAATATTTGACTCCAACCGCAAAGATTCATCTTCTGAAATACGCAACTTGTTCGGGAATTCGAACGGCCCGGCTAAATGTTAGCTGATTTGATGTCACTGTAGTGCCTCTGGCCGGGAGGTTCTAGGATTTGAAGTCCTAACGGTGGCAGGATTTTCGACACTACCTACATTGCTAAGTCGCATTCAGTCGCTGTCTGGATGAGAGTTCTAGCGGACAGCTGTTCTGATGCGTAGTTTACCGTGGTTTCTCCGATCAACCAGGCGAAGGCCGGAGTACTGTCCCAACAAACGGGCCACGGACCGCGCGCGATCTTTCCTTCAATTTTCTTGCCTTATCCTCACCCTTACATACCCACAGTTACACTTCCATGCATTACACTACCCGACATGTCGGGAGACCAGATGGAAGCTCAGAGATGTCGCGGCTGGGGTGGTGCTGCGATGGTGGAAGACACCTGCTTGGGGAAAACTCGGCAAGCGGACGGGTAGGTCAGCGCCCGATCTCGCCATCCAACGGAGGAAAATCACCCCGAAACTCGCGATAAAACATGCACTACACTGACGGGACCTTAGCAGTCAACGTGACAGGAATCAACCAATCAATTGGCAATTCGAAGCATTCGTATTAAAATCTCCTCGTATGGCAACCACACAATATCATACGTGCTGCTCTGGCCCTGGCTTTGGGCATGGCGTGGTTTTGTGGCCAGCGCGATGTGCGTCGGGCGTTTGTGGGGCGCTCCGCCGGTTCCCAATCCAATTACGGCGCCCGCGCAGACGCCGCTTGCCCCGCCCCGCGGATTAGCGGCGGCGGCGGCGGCGGTGCAAACGCTCCACGCCACGCCGCGCCGCGCCGCACGCCGCAGGCCGCTGCGGGGAATCGGCTTACTCGGCGGCGCCCCGGGCCCCAAGGAGCACGCCCCACGAAGCACCTCCGCCGCACAATACCGCCCTAGGTACGGTCACCGCCACGGACAGTGAAGCCTCTCTTATTCTATTTTGCCTTCCGTTTACTCATTTTCTTCTTCTTCTTCTTCTTCATTATTATTATTATTATTATTATTATTATTATTATTATTATTATTATTATTATTATTATTGTTGTTGTTGTTGGTGTTGTTATTTGGTATTTGAGCATCTGGGATTGCTCATGGGCAGCGTACTAGCTTCCCATGCTGTGGTTCCCGGGTTCGATTCCCGGTCGAGACAAAAAGAAGAGTTGTAGCTTTCCTTTAAAAAATCGTTCTAGTTTCTGTAGCTGACGAAGAAAAGCTCACGCAGCGGATCTTGATAGTTACGCCGAAGAGAAGAATACGTCATGTTCGCCTCGTGTCGTTCTTACCCCCAAGCATGGGAATTTGACTAGGCCCAGGCAAGGGGGACACCGGTAGCTGGCAGGCGAATGCGGACTACCGACCCAATAACGCCAAATAAATACATACATACATACATTTGATATTTAAGGTCGCATCAACATCTAGGTTATTAGCGACCACTATTGCAGTTAACGTTATGATAACTGTGAAGATGAAACGATGTGGTGATGATAAGAGGCGAATGGACGAACCGTACAACCATGCCCGAGGCGGAGCTCGAACCCGCGAGCCTTTGGCTCGAGATCGCTACGACAGTACTGGCTTAGCAATCTCGGCCACCGGATCGGCATTATTATTATTATTATTATTATTATTATTATTATTATTATTATTATTATTATTATTATTATTAACACTATTATAATTTTCTTGATTCACAGTTTTCTGGTTTTGCAATAATGACACAGATTCAAATCAAAGCGTGACTACATTTTACTTACAAAAAACTTAAAAGTAATTTCAACACAATAATTCAAATAAATTAACACACAACTAATACATTCGACAATACTACAACATTTCTCCAAACATAAAATTTTGAATCAATTTCACTAAATATTCTCACACTTATCACGAATGTGAAAACTATGTTTTTTACGTACGTACATTATAAACAATCACTTTTGCCACCGAAATCGAAAAATAATCTGGAGGATTATGAAACAAGTTCAACAAAACGACATTCAACCAATTGCAGTGAGCGAATTTTCAGATGGCGGCGATTAACCGCAAGGGTTACGTCATAATAAAGTTGATTTCAAAAATTAACTTTGATCTGTGATGCTGTTATTCAAAAAATAGTGTACGCAAATCGTTTAAAATGTTGCGTCTTAATGTCGCTTATTTTCGAACCATGTACTTCTGGAGAAAATCTTGACGTTGTGAACTAGTTCAATGTATACTATTTCTTTACTCAGGGTAGAAATGCATGGTCCAAACACAGTACCCTACTTCAATAAAAGCAAGTGAAGTATTTAGAAGATTTATCGCCCAAGATTCAGAGAAAATTCTGTCATTGTATTAGGGAACTGGTTAAATTACATCACCTAAAGGAAGAGGAAGAGGAGGAGGAGGAGGAGGAGGAGGAGGAGGAGGAGGAGGAGGAGGAGGAGGAGGAGAAGAAGAAGGGGAGAAGGACAAGTAGGCGAATGAGAAGGAGAAAAGGAGAAGGAGAAGGAAAACAAAGAAAAGGAGAAGAAGATGAAGGAGAAGGAGAAGAAGGATGAGGAGAGGAAGGATGAGTATAAGGATAAGGAGGTGAAGGAGGAGGTGGAGAAGGAGGAAAAGGATAAGGACGAGAAATAGGTGAAGAAGGAGAAGTGTGTAACTCTTTTGATTTGATCAAAGGACATCCTTAGAAAACGCATTTGAGGTTTATAGATCTTCAGTCGACACACAGTACCTGCAATTCTGTTGAGAGACCTGAGCGAATACAGAGCGTATACGGGCAGTACAAGGGATTGCAAATGGCTTTATATGGTTTACAATGCGCATAGGGGCGAATGGTATTAGCAAGATGGGGATTAGAGTGGGTATCAAGCTAATGGTGCGGTTTCTGGGAAATGTGTGGGTAGTGGTTAGGGAATGGCTGGTGAGTACTGGAAGGGGAGTGGGAGATTAGTGAATAGATTAACTGATGTGATGGGTGAATCAGAGTAGGGGAATGGAGAGAAAAATAAATAATGTGTAAAAGAGACGTATAAATTCATAGAAAGGAGAGCAACAATGTACGATTGGGAAAATACCTGTTCTGATATTTTAAGCATAGACCCTTTGAGAAAAAGGATTTAAACCAATTTGATATTAATATCACAGAAAGCATATTTAATAAAATAACTAGCGGACCCATGAGAGAATTCTCGCATATTTAATCCCACCCTCCTCCCTATTTTTCCATTTTCGTATTAAGCCTGTAATATATATTTTTCTTCAAGCCCTTCGTATCCTCCGTCACTTGTTCTATGTGTCTCCTTGTAATTGATAACAATATAATACAGACTTGCCAATACAAACTATTCTTATTTAACGTGATTACCGAGGAGAGAGGTACACCCGGTTAATTCAATCGCGTAGAATATCAAGTAATAACTTTAATTTCACATACAGTTGCAGATTACTGGCTCTGAACAGGTGGGGTAGAATCGAGAAGCGTCGAACCAGCAGTAATGTAATAGAATGTTCAAGAAGATCTCATCCAGTAGATAACGGTGTTAGAAACGTTTCTTTGAGGCCTTTGGCCTCACTAGTTTAGTTTTTAAAGCCCTAGAACGCATTGTTTAGGAGTTATTTAACAATATTGATTCAAAAATGCTGAAAGTGTGGCGGGTTGCTTCAGAATGTAAGTTTAGATGCGTTTCTTTTAACAAATCCTTCACATTTTTAATGTCAAACAGCAATTCGTCACATCTACTTGAAAGTGTCTTTCTTTAGAGACCTCATTCATAAATTATGGCTGCCTCTGAGAGTCGCAAAATGTATTATACTATTGAATTCATGTTGGAGACGATATCGCCGGACCTCACTTCCGTTAACAACAGAGTGGGAAGAGATCGGGAAAAAGATTCTCGTTGAATATAAAAGCTACTTAATCTAAAATGCATATATTTAAATAGATGCTAAGACTTGAGTTAACATTTCCACGAATATTCCACTATATTTTCTATTGAAGAATTGGTAAATATGAGTTTCAATTACTTTTATAAGAAGACAAATAGAAACCACCACTTCCTTCATTTTCCATACATCCTGTTAAAATCAATCATCAATGCTATTTTTCGCCCAAATCATGTAAATTATTTGACCCATTTGTTCTATAAAATCCAACATGTGATTGACCAACAGTGTATTTTCATGGAAACAGCCAACCACAGAGCTCATATATGCTCAAATTCTACCGTTGGAGATCTGTGACTGGTTATTTTGTGTCAATCACTTCCTAATTGGATTAGTGGAAGCAAGGCGAGTGACGGCTGATGCGTGGTTCGTGCCTGAAGCCTTGCAACACATGATGCTCTTCCCTTTCTTTTCCATTATTGATTAAGGCGCTCGCGTGTTAAGCTGTCCTTTCACCTACAGGTCAAGTCGAGGGAGATTGAAGATGATACTTCCATGTTTAAAGGTTGATTGTCATATGAAGTTAGGGATATTTATTGCTCAAGAGAACTTGGTTAGCCACTTTGCAGTTGTAGTGAACTATATTGGCCTGAGGCATTAAGATTTTTTCTGATGCTTTTCGCTTCGAATATTAAAGACAAGCAATTCTCGGTATTACCCCGTGTGGTGTCGGGGGTTTTAGTAGAATAGCACCACGGGACCTCCCCCTGTTGTAGAAGGCGACTAATCGGAGCAGCTGTCCGCTGTCCCTCCCCTAAACATCCTGTCATCCCCACTAACTTCGTGTGTCATTGCTTCCACTTACTAGTGGCACACTTCTGTTTTCTATCCTGTAGGCTAATCTTCGTATCAGCCAACTCTAGTGTTTCCGACCCCGACGCTATTAGGTTGCGAGGGCTAGGGAGTCATTTCTATCTTACTCTTCTATTCTAACCATATTCTTCACTGTCCCCCCTTATCTTCTTCCATTTCTTTGTAGCTGGCGGTAGCTGAAAAACGCGGGGGAGTAAACCCTGTACAAAATCCCGGTCCTCCAGGTTGGGGGTTGGACGATGGGCTAACAACCCTTCTCCAGAAAAAAAAAATACTGTTCAGAAACTCGAAGAAAAATGCCGGACTGTTTTTGGAAAACGACATATTAAACGGAAAAAGGATATGATTCTGGGAACTTGGAATGTGAGGAGCTTGTTTAAACCGGGTGCATTGGCAATCTTGAAAGAGGAATTAGCTAAATATAAAATTTCGATAGCTGCTTTACAAGAAATGAGATGGACAGGGAAAGGTATGCTGGACTCAGGCGATTACACAGTATGTTACAGTGGTCATGAAAGATTGGCAGAATTTGGTACAGGATTTTTAATCCACAAAAGTGTTAAACATCTTATCACTAAATTTAATCCAGTAAACGAAAGATTATGCTCTATTAGAATCAAAGGGAAATTTACTAACATAACAGTTATTAGTGTGCATGCACCTACAGAAGATAAGGAAGATATTGAAAAAGAAAATTTCTATTGTCAGTTAAGTAATTTGTACTTAAAATGTCCGAAACATGACATTAAACTTATTATGGGTGATTTCAATGCAAAAATAGGTAATGATCATATGATGACCCAGTTCGTAGGGCGGGATACACCCCACACCATTACTAATGGAAATGGATGGAATCTAATCGACTTTGCATCAACCAAGAAAATGGTTATAAGCAGTACAACCTTCCCTCACAAGAAGGTACATCTGGAAATATGGAGATCGCCAGATGGGGTAACACGTAATCAGATAGATCATGTACTAATTGATAGTAGATACACCAGTAATATCACAGATGTAAGAGCATATAGAGGTGCTGATTGTGATAGTGACCACTACCTGGTGGTGGTGAGATTACGACAGCGAATATCCTCAGTTGGTAGGACTAAAGGACAAAGAATTAAAAGAATTGATGTTGAGAAATTAAAAAATGGAATTATAGCAAGGGATTATAGAGTAAGCGTAGAAAATACACTGAAGGAACTACCAGAATATCAGGAAGAGGATAGTGTTGAAAAAATATGGGGCGGTATTAAAAATTCCGTAATTGAAGTATCCCAAAATATATTGGGAAAACAGAAATGGAATAAAAGAAACAACTGGTTTGATGAAGAATGTAAAATGGCTTTGGAAAACAGGAATAAAGCACGGCAAAAAATGCTACAAAGAGCAACACGATGTAATTCTTACAATTACAAAGAAGCAAGAAAACTGGCAAAAAATATTTGTAAAAAGAAAAAAAAAATTATATGAAGAACAAAAACTTGAGGAATTGCAGGATAAGTTTAGAAACAATGATAGCCGAAAGTTTTATGAAGGAATAAGAAATATAAAAGAGGGTTTCCGCCCACGAACAAGTTTTTGTAGAAATAAAGATGGAGATCTAGTAGGTGGAGAGAATGAGGTGTTAAATACATGGAAAACTATTTTGAAGTGCTACTGAACCCCCAGCAGGAGGAACGAACTCCTGAACAGAAAGTGATTTACTATGGACCTGAGCAATCACAACCACCACCAACATTTCAAGAAATAATGAAAGCAATAAGAAATATGAAGGGAAATCGAGCACCAGGAGAAGATATGATCACAGCAGAGCTGATTAAATTTGGAGGCAGACAGCTGTGGAAACACATTCATTATCTATGCCAAAAAATTTGGGAGACGGAAATAATACCAAAGGAATGGAGCACTGCAATAATTTGCCCTGTCTACAAGAGTGGTGATAAACTAAATTGTATAAATTACCGTGGAATATCGCTCCTTAATACAACATATAAATTATTTACAACTGTATTATCATGGCGGCTGGAACCATATGTGGAGGATTGCCTTGGAGATTATCAGTGCGGATTTAGGAAATATAGGTCTACCACTGATCAAATCTACACACTTAGAACAATTTTAGAGAAAACATGGGAACAGAATATCGAAATACATCAGTTATATATTGATTTTAAACAAGCCTATGACTGTGTTAATAGGAAACAACTCCTACAAATAATGATAGAATTTGGTTTCCCAAGTAAATTGCAAAGGCTAGTCAAAATGACTTTAAAAACACAACAAACAAAGTTAAAGTACAAAACATGCTATCAGAAAGTTTCGAAACTATGACTGGTCTTCGTCAGGGTGATTCACTATCCACACAACTATTTAATATATGCTTGGAAAAAGTAATCAGAGCCGTCAAAATAAATCCTAGAGGTACAATATTTAATAGAACTGTACAACTTTTAGCATATGCAGATGATGTTGTTATCTTAAGCAGAACCCAGAAATTCCTCATAGAAAGTGTAGAAGAATTAATAACTGCTGCTAATGTAATCGGTCTTAAAATTAACTGCAGTAAAAGTAAGTATATGATTAATCGGAAAAAGAATGAACCACCCTCAAACTTTGAAATAGGTAAAGAGAAATATGAAAGAGTAGAAGTATTCAAATATTTGGGATCTCTCATTACTTCCACAAATAGTATAGAAATGGAAATAAAAGCACGAATGACCTCAGCCAATAAATGTTTCAGAGCACTAAGATATGTATTAAGGAAAAGAAATATATATAGATACCTCAAGATCCAAGTATATAAGACTGTTATAAGACCAGTAATATTGTATGGTGCCGAGTGTTGGACATTAACAAATAGACTTGAATGTATGCTGATGTCCTGGGAGAGGAAAATCTTAAGGTGCATTTTCGGCCCCACATGTGAAAATGGGCATTGGAGGATAAAGAGTAATTTAGAACTCACCAATATGTATAAAACAACAGATATTGTTGCAGAAATTAAGGTCAGAAGACTACAATGGCTCGGACATCTATTACGAATGGAAGAAGAAAGAACCCCAAAAATTATTTTCTGTAAAGAACCCGAAGGAAGAAGAAAGAAAGGAAGACCCCGTTTAAGATGGCTGGATGATGTGGAGATGGATCTGAGAGTGATGGGAGTGAGGGGGTGGAGAAGAAAGGCAAAAGAGAGAAGTGAATGGGCATTGATCGTTCGAGACGCCAAGGCTAAACTTAAAGGGCCGTAGTGCGACAGAAGAAGAAGAATTCTCGGTATTATAAATTTATTTTTGGTTAATATTTTTTATTTATATATTATAATTTGTTATTATCTATATGTATTACTGTTTGGGTGATGATGGGTATTTAACAGGTGGGTTAGAGCTACAGCTTGATACTTTGTTTTTAAAATTACAATTTGATATTTTTATTAGAGTTTGTGCAACGCATCAATAGTTTCGAAATATTGGTGAAAGCCATGCCGATAGATTGTACTGCATCTGTTTGAAACTGTACTGAGACACTGCATTTCAAATGAAAGATTCTTGAAAATAAATAAAAAGATAAATAACGGTTATATCACAGAAGAACGAAAAAAACTGGAATGATTTGAAGATTTAAAATTGAGGAATATTTTGTCATGAACATTTAGAAAATGTTCTTGGGAATGCAGTATCCCCTAATTAAAATATCAATTTCAAATTCGATGAGTCGCGATATCAGCTAGATCTACTACGGAATATCAATTTACGTGAAAATCTTATTTAGGAATTAGGCGATGGTGTTGTTTACAAACTGACCGAAAGAAGGCCAAACATTTTTTTGTTATCTAAGACCCACAATACATCGATTCTGCCAAAAAAACGTTTTTGAGGAAGTAGTTTACTACATTTAGAGAGAAATATACTTTTTAGGTACCAGGGACAAACCAGGTTTTTGTATTGAAAAAACTACGTTTTTTTCACCGTGTATACAGAAATTACTTTCTGTATACTCCACGATTAAATCATTCACCCCGGTGAATAAGCTGATAAGTCAAAAAACTTAATTTTACAGGGGAGCAAAAAAAATTAAACTAATGCTAAGGAAATTAATAATATTGAAACAAAACCTACACAAAAATTGTTTTTTTAATATCTTCTTCGCTTAATTCTCATTAATCCCTAATTTAATTCATTTAAACGTTGTTTTTTGCTCTCCTGTAAAATTAAATGTTTATGACTTACGGGCTTATTCACCGGGATCAAAGAAATAGGAGAAAGCAAAATTCATCCTCGTGGCGTAACACCATGTAAGGAAGTTAGCTCCCGGTCCAAAGGGCGGCGCCACGGTCGAGCGGCGCTGGCGAGCAGCGGCGTCGGCGGCCATCTCGTGGCGATCGCGCGAAGCGAAGCCCGCCCCGACGGCCGCGCCACAGCCGGCCGCCCGCAGCGCCCCAGGCAGCGCGCGAGGGGGCGGCGTTCGAGGCGTGCACAGGATGGCACAGCCAATAAGCACTCGTGAGGCGACAGTGCGAGGGAAATTTAACCCAGCACACTCGCGACCGCGAGCGGTGGCTCAGTGTATCAACTGATGTCACTGCAGCGCCTCTGACCTGGAGATCCCAGGTTCGAGTCCCGACGGCGGCAGGATTTTCGACACTATCTTGTCAGCTCGGTCGAACTCAGTCGCTGTCTGTAGGGAGATACCTGGTTGGGGAAAATCCTGTTAGCCGCCGGTAGGGCGGCGCAGGATCTGGCCATCCAGCGGGGGAGACAACCGCCACCTCCCGAGAAAAACACACACTACACTTACGGGACTAATGACCATAGTAGTTGACGCGCCGGAAATTACAAACAATCAATCGTAACTCAGGTGATGCTGTGAGCTATATATGTAGCCCAAGGTTAAACATATTTTTATTATGGTATTCGTAAAATATTTCAGAATAAGTACTTTAATCTGGATGGCAAAGGTTGTTGCAGCGTAATGTGTAGTGGTGTACTGCGAGAAGCATGTACGTCTGAATTGACAAATACTCCTCTAATCTACCAAAATTGGATGATAGTGTTTCACAAAATATAAGAAACCAACGATACAAAACTCTGTAACTGTGCCACGGCAGGATAATGGATGACTCCCCAGTACTGTATAAGATTTAAAATGAAAAAATAGAAGTTTGCGGATTATGGCGGGCGGGGGGGGGGACATACCACTCGCGCCGAGTTTCCGAACGGGAACGCTCGCACTGGGTCTGTGAATGAATTCTTTTTATTTCTACGAGAAACCATGGGAATTGTATATATTTTGAAATGAAATTGTATCATTTACAGTATAGTATTTGGAGTGCGTTTATTGCATATAAACACGGAGGCAATGTATACACTAACACGCACACGCACGCTACAACTTTCTAATGGAAATTAATTCTTCAACTATTGCTAAAAGTATTTACAAAGTAATATTTTAATAAAATTATGGACACATATCTTTGGCCAGAAACCCATTGCAGAGAACAGAAATGTGTTCTTAGGAAAGAAATATGAGAAAAAGTACTTGAACTTGGAGCAAAAAATATTGAGTTTTTCTGTCTTTTCCTTAAAATGCTTCGAATTTTTACCTACCATATACTACCTAACAGGGATGTGTTTAATTGCAAAACTATTAAATGTGGACAGTTTGTCTTTATACCACTTGGAATATTGATAGTGTAAAACCGAACAGCTCACCTCTGACAAGTTCGAGACACCGATACCGGAAACATAGTGGCAGATAATCTTCTAAATTATTGGTGCAATTAGAAGTTATGAAAATAATAAAAGGTAGTGACATTCGTCGCGATGGAGTTTATATCTCAAATTTCTAACGCTGTAAATATCACACACTTCAACTACGATGACTTCTTTCCTCTTCACTACTTTTTTTACTATAACCGGTGTCATCTTCCCTTTTCTATAAATCATCTTCAAATTCATCTTCACCTTTTCAAAGCTTACCCTACGCTTTCAATTCAGGACCCAAAAGAAGCTGACATTCCATTGTCATCTTCTTAGTGACGAAACATCAATTCCGTCAAAATATATTTGAAAATATATTTGAAAATATATTTTTCAGTTAGATAAGACATAATTCAGAAAAAAATGTTGCACCAATTTGTAAAAAAAATATTACACAAAGTGATACTACTAAACCTCGATTGTAAAGTAAATCCACACTTGAAACTCTGTCCACGTTTGATCACACCAGTAATCCCAGCAGCTCTATAGAACCCATCACGAAACGTTAATTACTCATTACTCACGCAACTTTTATTACTCAAAACCCGTTAGGAAACTTCATCGTTTATAACGTAATAATATAACTATAACTTATAACTATAACTACTTATAACTATACTAGAGGTATATTAACTTATAACTATAAAAGAGGTATATGGAGCAACAGATGCCCATCGCGCAGCCTTCTACTGGAGTTCTTAATTGGTCTGGGTCACAGAGACATGGCGCGTGAACCCTGCCGGGTTAATATTGCGCGTAATTCGGAAACGATTCGTCTGCGGATCTTAAAAGCAGATATGATGGAATATGCATTTTGTTTGGGGACAGGCGTACGAATGGTGAGGGAGAGGAGGGGCGTATTCGGGAACAGGCGGAGTGTGCGTAGGCCAGAGCTTTGCTTCGGAAGCACTGTTAAACAAAATGAGACCACTGTGAACTTTCTATTACTTTTGGAAGATTTAGCTCTTCTGGAAGCTTTAGGAAATTTAGTTGTTCGGAAATTTAGCTCTTCTGGATTTCTGTAGATTTTGCTCTTCTTCCATAACAAAGTGGTCAGACGCTAACAGTGACTCAAACTGGATGTAAAATTATATTGGCAAAAGAGGTAAAGAACTAATATTTCACAATAAAATATTTTGTTAATGTTGTTTCGGGTTTGGATTGTGTGTAACAACAGTTATATAATGTATTCGTACATGTTTGTAGAATACAATAGCATATGTTATTTACAAAGTAAGTATCATTATTTTTTAATACAGAGAGAAATTTTTCAGATCCCACATCGGAAATTACAAATAATCGCATACGTAAAATTGCACTGCCGAGATACTGTATAGACGACCTATTAGACCTGCAAAATACAATTATCATAACTGTATCATTTTGTCATAACTAATGATAAGAAAGGGGTCAAAAGGGGAAAGCCAGTCAGGTTGATTGATGATATTCAGTTTGAATATAATATATCGAAGTAAGATAGGTTTAATAACCTGCTGTAATTGCTAGGCTGCCAATTGTGTCTTCGCACAGCTCTAATTCACAATGTTCTCCGCTTTGGATCTGCAGGAAATCTTGAAGAAAAAATTCACGAAAATTAACGAATAACTTACAAAGTTACTAAATATTCCAAATTACATGGAGTAGCTACTTACGTGTGGAAATTAATTTCCGATTTTCCCGTACGGTTTGTACAGCCGTTAGTTACACCAGTAACAATAACGAACAGTTACAAAAAGCCAGCTATTTTGAACAAGGCTTTTAAATATTAAAAACACTGCCAAACAACCCAACTGAACACGAGCACAGCTATAAGCCACAGAGCAATCACACGCAGCTTGTCTATGCTACAAGCTTTCTGCACTCACCAATAAGGCGGATATGGCTTCACGTTTCCGACGTCGAGCTATCTCCCTATGTTTATGGCTCCATGACCATTGTGGCATATTCACTGTTTATTGTTTGAATGCTGGAGCATGTGAAGTAAGCCAGTGTTGTATTTTGTTTGAGATCTCATGTAGCATCAAATGAGATCTTTATTGAGTTCACAAATTTTTTAAAGACAAATGTGACAAAAATAAATTATAGTACTTTATAATTGTATAAAAGTTAATGATAAAGAATTGTAAGAATTATAATTAAAAATACGAAATTCCTTTTTTAAAGACTTCCTGAAAGCCATCTTAAGTTTATTACGCAAGTTCGCTATAAAAGTTAGTTTAGAAACCATGCTAATGTTCTCGAGAAGAACGCGAGAGAAAAAGAAAAAGATAAGGAAGGATGTGAGATATAGTCGTCTTTTGTTATGAAGATAGGGGAAACTTCATTAGCAAGTATAATCCACTGACTGACTCCGTGCAGTAAACTCTATTATACATATTCGAAATATTACCCAAAATAGGTTAATAAAAACGTACGAGTATTTAAAGAGCAAATTTAATTCGATTATTATTCGATGATAATTAATATGAAATATAAAATTGAATGTCAATTCCAGTCGACGAAATGGCCATTTTCTAATTTCCTTGCGTTTTTCTAGTTTTGTCATGTAAAACCTGGTAGAACAAGAACATATTTTGCAAGACTTTGTGTTAAAATGCATTGGTTATAAAATTATCTTTTAGACACTCACTAGTAAAAGCGGTTACTTTTAGGGTATCCACAGAGTTATAAAAACACAAAGTTAAGTAAAATCACAGTGCTCGTTGAGACTCGGCGGTGTGCGGACGTTCGCTGCTCCGCCGTGCTTCCTTCGCGCGCTATGACCGTGGCCGTTCAAGATAAGCGTCAAGAACGAAAGCTGTTATAGTTTTTTTTGGTTTTGTGGTTAATAGTTGTTCCTTAACTGTGTGCAAATTCGGGTGACGAGTTTTCCCAGATTTGTGAAGTTCAGTGTTTTAGTGAGTGTTCTCTTCATTTTCACGCACCGAGAAGCTCGAAGTGCGTATGTTTCTGACCATCGTGTTGCTGCTTGGCATCCGAGCAACAACATCGTAACCATCATGGAAGTCCACCATCCCAATCAACAACCAAGTATTGTTTCAAGTAAGAGTTATGTTCAAGCTTGTAATAGTTCCCTGTTTCCTAAGAAAGAAAATGCAATTGTGATTGACTCTGCTAATTATGCACCGACAGTTGACTTCATTGAAGCCCTTGCAGGAAAAACTAATCCTTCTCATATTCGGTTTGCATCAAAGATCTCTAATAACAGGCTTTGTGTTTATTTGTCCACCAAAGAAGTTGCTGACGATCTAGTTTTCAAAGTTAAATCAATAATTGTATCTGACCATGAATTCACTATAAGACCGCTAATTTCACGCAACAAAAGAATAATTCTTTCCAATGTTTGCCCGAGTATCCCTAACAATCTACTAGAAGATAAGTTATTAGAATTTGGCGTTAAAACTGTGGCATCAATGTCTTTTATTCGTGCAGGTTTCTCTAACCCAAACTTAAACCATATCATGAGTTTCAGAAGACAAACCTACATAGCACCGGAACATGAAGAACTACTCCCGGAGTCTTTCCAAGTAACATTGGATGGTTTACCGCATTGGATATACATCTCATCTGATATCCCTACCTGCTTTCAATGCAAGCTGCAAGGTCATTTTGCTAAGAACTGCCCAAATGGCAACTCACCCCTACCGCAAGCAGCTATCAGCCCGAAGGTAGCAACCTTTCCCTTATCAGACGGTGACCTTTCCGTTTCTCCTGCCCCCGGTCCCGCTCCTGTCATTAACGAGAACGAATTCCCTGATCTCCCAAGTGTTTCACAACCAGATCCTTTACCGGCATTCCCTACAACTTCAGTCTCGGAATCCAAGGCAGAGAAGCCAACGGAAAACACGGTAAAATCAAGAACTAAAAGGCCACTCTCTACTAGTAGTTCCCAAGCGACGTCTCTTCCCGCTAATGTGACAAGAGATCTCGTTACTGAAAAGACTGTCCTCTCTGATTCGGAGATATCTTTAGACTTAGAAGACCCCCCTGTGAAACAAAATAGTGTTCCCATAAAAAAATAAAAACCACCTCAGATAGTAAAGAAGACATTCAATGGTCAGTGACCAAAGAAAAGATTGAAAAGAGCCCAATTAAATACCCGTTATCGATGAATGAATTGTTAAGCTTCTTTGACAAATCTAAAGGTTCCCAGAACATTGCAGAAATTGCTAAAGACTTCTCTCCAGATATTTCACCTATAATTTCAATGTTACGGGATATTTATACCACCCTTCCTAACAAAGGTATTAAAAACAGATGTTCCAGAATAATCAAAAAACTTGAAAGTGCATTGGATTCTGATATGGATACTTCCCAGGCATCTACAGTGTAATACTACGGCCATATATTTCCTGTATTTCCTCATGGATATTATTCAATGGAATTGCAATGGCTTCTACTCCCGAATGTCCTTCTTAAAAATTTTCATCAATGATTTCAGTCCCCAAGTTCTCTGCCTACAAGAAACCAACTTTAAAGGCAATACATGTGCTCCGTTACGTGGATATAAAAGTGTATTCTGCAACAGAAGAGACTCTCTAATTGCAAGCGGGGGAGTAGCGACATTTGTGAAACAAGATGTTTTTCTTCATAATATTCCACTACAAACTCCCTTAGAAGCTGCGGCCGTATCGATCAAGCTTAATATAGTGGTGACTGTATGCAATATTTACTTACCGAATAGCCAAACATTGAATATTCTCGAACTTGACAACATTGTCATGCAACTTCCTAAACCATTTATTATAGTGGGTGATTTTAACAGCCATAATATTATGTGGGGCTCTCGAAGAACTGACAGAAGAGGCAAACCTATAGAAGAATGGCTCGATAAATATGATAATTTAATCCTCCTGAACAACGGAAGTGCTACAAGATTTAATGCAAGCAATGGCACCGAGAGTGCAATAGATTTGAGTCTTGTGACTAGTAACATTGCTACAAAATGTACTTGGAGCACCTTTGATCAACTTTATGATAGTGACCACTATCCCATCTCTATCAACTTCTCCGACCGACAATTGGCGAAAAATCTCAAAACTCACCCTAAATGGTTGATTAACCATGCAAATTGGTTACAATTCCAACACATCATAATTAATAATGTCGATAACCTTCCTAAACCAGACTCGTATCCACCTTCTCTTATAAATAAAACAGTTCAGGACTTTACTAATATGTTGACATTAGCTGCCAGTTCATCCATCCCTCTAAGTTCTGGAAAAATAAGGAAACACCAGGTTCCTTGGTGGAATGAGGAATGCACTGCGGCCATCAAAGAAAAGAAGAGATATTTCCGAAAGTATAAGAAGAATAAAACCATTGAAAACGGAATACTCTTTAGGAAAGCTAGGGCTAAAGCCCGCTTAATTTTAAAAACAACAAGACTTCAATCTTGGAATAATTTTACATCATCAATAACTAGACAGACTCCCTCCTCTTTGTTATGGCAAAAAATCAAGTCCATTAGTGGCGCACCGATGAAATCCATCCCATTCATGCTAATAGACGCAAACGGTAATAAATACTCACAACCTCAAGACTCCAGTAATTTACTTGCTGTATCTTTTGCTAAGAATTCCAGCCACTGCAACTATGATCCGGAGCTTTTGAAATCTCTTGATTCAACATTTTTTATGCCTCAAAAACTTATTTCTTCATTGGTTGGTTCCAACAATGACCATTATAACAGAATTTTCACCTTAGACGAACTTCTTTATGTGCTGAAGAAAAGTAACAATTCTGCTCCGGGCCCTGACAACATCCCCAACAGTTTTCTTAAAAATCTACCAGCGAAGGCCCTGGACCATCTTCTTCAGATATACAATGTCATATGGTCCACTCAGACCTTTCCGGACCAATGGAAAGAAGCTATAGTTATTCCGATTCCTAAGCCCAATAAGGACAGATGCAACCCAGCTAGTTATCGACCCATATCTTTAACGTGCAATCTGTGTAAGCTTCTTGAGAAGATGGTATGCAACCGTTTAAGATGGTTACTAGAATCGAAAAGCCTCTTGTCTCCTTTCCAAAGTGGATTTAGAACTTTTCGCTCCACCAATGACCACTTAGTCGGAATTGATTCAGAAATCTGCGATGCGCTTAGCAGGCACCACCATACGATGGTTGTTTCGCTTGATCTCGAAAAGGCCTATGAAATGGTCCACAAATCCAGACTACTATCTATCATTTCTACATTGCCAATAAAGGGCAATATGTTTGCTTTCATAAAGAACTTTATTGAACACAGATTTCTCAAAGTCCGCGTTCAAGATAAAACATCACAGCAAGTTGAAATGTCAAATGGCCTTCCTCAAGGATCAGTGTTAAGTGTGTTATTATTCCTCATCGCCATAAATGAAGTGAGCAATATTGTAAAAAGCCCTGTGAAAATATTTCTGTTTGCTGATGATATCACCCTCCTCTGTAGTGGCAAAGATATTAATTTAATCACTTCTATAATGCAAGAATCCCTCAGCACAATTAACGAATGGTCCAAGTCGTCGGGATTCATCTTATCAAAAACAAAATCAGAATTTATGGTCTTCACGAGATCTCGGAAAGTATTGAACTTGTCTTCAGTAGTCCTGAAAATTGGTGATCATAACCTAAGAAGAACGAATACCAGCAAAATTTTGGGTCTAACATTCGACCAGAAGCACTCGTGGAAATCCCACATTTCTTTCCTCAAAGCGGATTGCTCTGTTAGACTTAACATAATTAAAATGTTATCTTCACACAAGTGGGGAGCGGACGTTATTTCGCTAATCAATTGTTACAAATCTTTGATACAACCAAAGTTAGACTATGGAGTCGTGGCTTATAGTTCAGCCAGCAACCATTTACTAAGAACATTGGATCCTATAATTAATTCTGCATGCCGCCTAAGTTTGGGTGCCTTCAGGACCAGCCCATGTACTAGCCTACTAGTCGAAGCGGGCCTCCTTCCTTTAGACCTCCGTAGAAAATTCCTGTGCTTACAATTTGCTTACTCTTCTCATTGTTCTCCTCCTAATCCCACACTTAATTATATCTGTAACCTCTCTAAGTCCTTCCAATTTGCAAATCATCTTAACTATCCTAAACCGTTGTGTGTTAGACTTGCTAAGTACCGTGATGAACTTGGCATTGAGGCTCATGATATCATCAAGAGGAAACTCAACCCTCTTCCCCCTTGGGACCATTTCTCCCTGCCAATCAATACGGAAGCTACCAAATTTACGCATCCAGATATCCCTAAGTCTATCCTAAAGCAATTAATCCTGGAGTTTCAGCATAAATTTGCAAATCATAGCCAGTTTTTCACGGATGGATCCAAGCAACAATCAAGATCCAGTGGAGCTGTTATTTCCATTACCCCACCCCTTAAGTATCTTTACCGCCTCCTGGACTTCTATTCCATATTCTCATGTGAAGCTTGGGCTATTATCAAAGCTATTGATATTAGCATCCAAAGACCATCTAGCTCAGATATTGTTATTTTTTCTGACTCACTATCTGTTTTATCCTCTGTTCGTAACAGTCATTCCTTAAATCCCCTGGTTCAAGAAATCCAAGAAAAGCTTTATCACTCCTTCCTTAAAGGTTACCGCATTACAATAGCTTGGCTTCCTTCTCATATAGGCATCCAAGGCAATGAAGAAGCTGATGCAGCAGCGAAAGCAGCAATCTCTCTCCCCGAAATTGAAATTGAAGCTGGCGGCTCACTTCCTGACCTCAAAAACTACCTTTTACATGCGGTTAAGAAACTTTGGGACCGGAACTGGAAAATGTTGCCTTCCAAATTACATGCAGTTAGGAAGAGTATTGAGGAATCTCCCGTCACATCCGTAAGACTTAGCAGAAGACATCAAGTGGTTATTACAAGACTCCGTATAGGACATTTTAAACTTAGTCACAGCTACCTGCTAAAAAAGGCTCCTCCTGACCCTTGCCCAAATTGCGGCCTCCCAGTTTCAACTAAACACATTATAGTTGATTGCCAGGTAATGTCGGCTGTCAGAACATACCTCAACATCAATGACAATCTCCACTGTATATTCAATTCTGATTCCGGCCACATGAAAATTATAGAACTCCTCACCAAATTTAATCTCATAAATAGTATTTAGCTAATGACTATTCATTGTCCAATGTACAATATTAATATTAAGGCTCTATGTGTGTATCCCATGAAATTGTGCAACTAATGTATATTTGTATATTTGTAACTACTGTATTATTGTAACTGTGGTCGCCAATGACCTAGCCGTTTATAAGGCGACCTTAAATAAATAATTAAA
>BLKR01008047.1:0-27055 GCA_011170035.1 Teleogryllus occipitalis
AAAGAATGAAGTAAATTTAAAAACTGCTATTTTTCGTGGGATTCGCTCAAAAAATAAATATTGAAATCTCCACATACAACAATGGATAGTAAAGAACGGTTACTACGTGTAAATGTTTTGAGAATTATCTCAAAGTTTTCTAAGAAAATGAAATAATCTGAAGCTCTCTTTGTTGGAGGTCGGGAGATACAAAGTCAGATAAATTTTAGCGTAGTGAGGTGAACGACTGTGTCTTCCAAAACGTTTTCAACTGCATATAAATTGAATTCTGGCAAGAAGGTAGAATCTATACAGTGTACAATTAGACACGAGACAGATCGAATAGCACAACAGTCTGTTACGACTCATGTGCATGTCTTGAATCGGAAAATCTTTAAAACCCAAAAACTGAACAATAAATACCCAGTAAGCTGAGTTCAGTTAAGGGACATTATGGGAAGCGGAAACATGGAAGCATATTGGGCTTATCAAAGAGCTCGGAGACAATTCGGCAAAATCACTCGGTTTATCTTTTAGTGAATCAGAAGCGCGCGGCGTCGATCAGGCGCGGAGAAGTAGGAGGAATGTGAGATGAGTCGTGGGCGTCTGACTAAACGGAGAATGAAACTGGAAAGAAAGTGAAGGAAACGAACACGCAATGTGGGCGTTGGCGCCATGTAGAAATTCTTGCGGATTCTTGCAACTATGCGTATACTCGATAAATTGTAATTTATGTGCCGCCACAATCGGAACATGATTATGGGCCAGTAGAGTATAAAATTAGCAATTACCAGCATTATGTTTTCAATTACCAACTACGCGAGGCAAGTTGCCATTTGCTCATGACATGTGAGAGTTTGATGACGCAGGACAAATTTAAATTCCGTGTTGCGTATTAATCTCTCGACGCACGTTTACCACTGATACCAGCAAAGGTGACTCAGGGGATCGTCTGATGTCACTGCTGTGCCTCTGACCGGGAGGCCCTAGGGTTCGAGGGGTAGGATTTTCGATGCTAGCTAGATGGGTAGGTCGAATTCAAGTCGTGGTTCGAAGGTGAATTCTAGCGTCCGGCTCCTCTGATCTGTAATTCTGCGTGGTTTCTCCGATCAACACCAGGCCAATGCCAGGGCAGTACCCTAACAAACAGGCAACGGACCGCACGCCTTATATTTTCTTCCTCTTTCTTGTCTTATCCTCAATGCTTACTTACATTCCCTTAAACTCACATGCACTACACTATGACTTTTCGGGGGAACAGTCGGGAACATTGAGCTTGTCCCGCCGGCCATAGGAATGTAATACCATGAATACTTAGAAACACATTTCTTGGCCGTTTCTAGTGCGTACTGCTAAAAAAAGGAATGCTGATGGCGTATCCATTGGAGATTGCCAATAAAATTTTTCTAAATCTCTTAATTATATCTTTACGTATCCCCGTCATTTATGAGGAATCTTTATTGCATTAAAAACAATACAATAGTAATTTTATAACAATAACAATGTAATAAAAATAATTGTTGTTATGTAACTTAGGAGTTAAGTAAATAAATATTACTTTCCGATCAATTGTATTTTTGATTTAATTTTTAAACATTTAAAAAGTGTTAGGACGAGTTTCTTTGATATCACGTACGTATACACACGTTTCATATCATAGGTTTCATCGAGCGCGCACTCTTCCTGAGGACGAGTTTTGATGAGACGTATTATGTAATTATTATTTTGATGTAAAATTTTTAATGAAATAAAATACGCGTTATCCAGTCCAGAAGAAGTAATACGTACGTAAATATTATGTTTAAGTAATATTAGTAAATAGTCATAATCTCTTACAAAAATTAAAATATTAATTTTTTATTTATAATATTAAGTAAATTAGTTTTTTAATTAAAAAAATCAATTTCTAGAACCCTCGGAACTGCGTTGTAAAGTCAGTTCCCTTTCTCAGGACGAATATCGACCAGACATTTTCGGCGATCATGCGCGCTCGACGAAAAGGTAATTCTTTGTAGTTACTAATGGGGCCAGTTGGGGCATGATTTTACAAGTGGATTCGAAAGAGGATAGATGAAGCTAGTAAATGAAATTAGAAACTTTGCGGAATTCCGCGAAATTGGTAACTTTCAGTCTACGTGAACTGACGAGTAATTTAAATTATTGTATTAATTTGATGCATTTTAATATTTCATCATACATCGGGATTATGCATTAATACATTATAAAATATACGTCAAAATACTCTTCAGAAAGAGAATATATACTGCTAGCTTTCTCTGCACAAATTTGTATGGCCACCACATACAAAGTCGGTCTCCCTGTGATACTCTGGCACTGCAGGTCGACCGAACGCCATGAAGAGGGAGTTCGGGTGACTACTGGTGCCAGGGGAATTCACTCAGAAGTACGAAGTGTGCAGAAACAGATGCCCCCAAGTATACAATATGTCGTAGTATTTGCAAAAGTTCGGTAAAGGCAATTTAATTTTTGAAGTTTTGGCCAGGATTTCGGGAAAATGCACCACCGTGCGCTGGTGGGAGATTGTTGGGCAACCCTAAAGAGCCGATGTGCAGTTCGGCGCCGAATCTTATCCAGGAGGGGAAGTACATCATAAGAGACTGCCCAAGACAATGGCCAGAGCAGTTGGTCTCCGCAAAACAAATCAATCGAAGCCGTGTCTTTTGGACATGCTACAATAATCATACAATTTTATTTTATTTAACTAATGCTGATTGCGACGAGCGATATATCAATGCCTCACGGCTCAAGTGTGCTAATTTTGGGAGTTCGCTGTTTGAATGCTTCAAGTGTAGGTGCCGAAATTTGCCATCTGTTTAATATCAGGGAGTTTGTTGCACCTTGTGCAATCCAATTCTTGGGATTGTTGGGAGTGGCAAGCAAGAATAAAACCCCTTTTGAAATTACTGGAAGAACAACCCTTAATTTATAAAAATCTGCAATTTTACTGAATTCAGGATGTTGTAGAAGCCATTAAATTTTCCTGATGATATCTTAAAAGGTACAAAAATTATATTTAAAAATACTCACCTGAGCTAAAAGGGGCAGAATGCAACCCGCCACAAATTAAACAGAAATGTTGCAGTTACTCGCCCGGCGACTGATGGACTACTCAGTCATTGGTGTCCTTTGGAGAACAACTTTCCTAGGCACTTCAGTTCAGTTTTCTTACAGGTTTTACTGAAAGTTTGATCTCACTTTCTGGAATGACTGAGATTTTCGGAGCATCGTTCAGATTTCTTCGGAGCATCGTTCTACTAGTTTAACATCTTCAGATTGATTGATTATTAGTGATTCCGGGCGGGCAACTACTGAGGTGATTAGTCTCGTAAGTGTAGTGTATGTTTTTTATTGGGACGTGGCGGTGATCTTCCCCCACTCGCTGGCGAGATCCGGCGCCGCCCTACTGTAGACTAGTGGGGTTTTCCCCAACCAGGTATCTCCAACCAGCAGGGCCTAGCACCAGCCAGGACAAATTATAAGAACCCGACCGATCTCCTGGCATGTGTGGTTTTGTAGTGCATTTTAGTGTAAATATGTGTAAGTAGTGGAGATAAGAAGAGCCGGCCGCTAGAATCCACCTCTAGACAGCGACTGAATTCCACCTATCTGTATAGTTAGTGTGTAAAACCCTGCCGCCCCCTGTCGGGACTCGAACCTAGGACCTCCCGCTCCTCCCGCTCAAAGCACTGTAGTGACATTTGTTAATGCACTGAGCCACCGCTCGTGGTTCAACCCGTTTAGTTTTGGTGACATGCGCTATTAAATTCTGGTACTTTTTGAAAATTTTTGAATAACATAAACAGTTAATGGAGATGATAATCTTTTAAATTCTTTACCAATTGAGCATGAAAACCCGCAAGATTTGATCTTAGGTCCTATTCTTTTTCTGTTATACATAAACAATACGCCCTCGTATTAAAAAAAAAATTAAAAATGGAAGAACACTTCTTTGCAAAAAAATAAATAAATAGTAAAATTTTATGTTTCAAATTGGTTTCGTAATAACAAATTAATAATTATAGAAGGAAAAACGGTTTCACAGTACTTTTGTATTTCAAATTGAAAATCACATGCTCTATTGAAAATAAACAATATGCAATTATCTGATGTTAAAGTAACAAACTTTTTTGGTCTCTCAGTTCAGACCGGTAGCAGTAGCTGAGTGCGTCAACTGATGTCACTGCAGCGCTTCTAACCGGGAGGTCCTAGGTTCAAGTCCTGACGTTGGCAGGATTTTCGACACTAGCTTTTCAGCTAGGTCGGATTCAGTCGCCGTCTGGAGGAGAATTCTAACGGCCGGCTGCTCTGATCGGTAGTTTTCCGTGGTTTCTCCGATCAACGGCAGGCGAATGCCGGAGCAGTACCCTACAAAACGGACAACGGACCGCGCGCGATCTGTCCTTCCTCTTCCTAGTCCTATCCTCTCCCCTTACACACACACACTTACACTAACATACACTACACTTCCACATACTCCAGGAGACCGGTCGGGAGTTTAGAGCTTGCCGGCTGGGGCGGTGCCCCGCTGCTGGGAAAGTCCTGGTTAGGGGGAAACCCCACTAGTTGACGGTAGGTCGGTGCCGGATCTCGCCATTCAGCGGGGGAAGATCACCACCATCTCTCGAGAAAGGACATGCACTACACTAACGGGACTAATGACCGAAGCAGTTGACGCGCCCGGAAACACGAAAAAATCAATCAATCAATCTCAATTCAGTCAAACTTCAAATCGAATTTACATATATTAGGATTAAACACTAAATTAATTTCATTATGTTACGCATTCTATGCTCTTTCAAATTATGTGAGCTTCATGGAGCTCGTTGCGTGTAGCTTACAAATGCATATTTTGCTTGAGATGAAGCATAATATTCTGGGGAAGCTCATCCTGTGGGTCCCAGACATTTATGTTGCAAAAGAAAATTATTCAAATAATGAAAAAATTCCAAACATGTGATTCCTGCGAGCCTCTTTTTATTAAGCTTAGAATCTTACGATTCCTTTTCCTGTTTATTTACGAATCTGTAATATTTGTCAAAACTAGCTTACTTAACAGTGGGAACATATTTTCATGCAATACTGATATTTGTTATTTGTCAGAGAAATCATGTTCCTCAAGTGTTAAACAGCTCAATATAAGAAATCCATTATAAGAAATGCGATCACTGACACAATAAATAATACTTTTATGACTAGATTGTTTACTAAAAGTAAAACAATATTATTCATTGATTACTTGATGCAGGAGTCATGGGAAGCGGTTTATAATGCTGTTGATACAAACGACAAATATAATTCTTTTTTTCAACTCTTTCATTTCATTTTAACACTTGCTTTCCTCTTCAAAAAAGAAAATTAAATATTTCACAGAAAAGCGATTCTTGGATAACGCAAGGGATTAGAACATCTTGTAAAAACAAGCGAATTCTTTCTTTCATTTCTAAATGTCATAATGTATCTCAAGATTTCCTTATCTATTTAAAAATACAAATTATTGTTACGAAAAGTCATAAGGCAGGCTAAAATCATGAAACATGATCGGGATATTTTGAATTCAAAAAACAAAACAAAAGCAATGTGGAATATAATAAAAAATACGACCAAATCAACTAGAAACTCTGTTGAGAATGTTCTTTTAAAATATAACGATATGAATGTGAACGATCCGGCAACAGTGGCTAGTCTCCTTAACCAATACTTCTCGAGAATTGCTGCCGATCTCACTCAGGGTCTTCAGCCACAAAATTCAATAATAGACATTTCACCCAAAATTTTAGACACGATGTTCGTTTCCGAATCTTCTTCCTATGAAATTCTTAAAATAATCGGTAATTTGAAAAATAAATATTCGTCCGGTTTAGATGAATTTCCGGATGCTTTGTTAAAGACCTGTGCGTATGACATTATACACCCGTTAATTCACATATTTAATTCATCGTTATGCACCGGAACGTTTCCAGATATTTTCAAAACAGCTAAAATTAAGCCGCTCTTCAAACAAGGCAACAAAAATGAAATTGAAAATTATCGGCCCATTTCTCTTCTATCAGTTTTTTCAAAAATATTAGAGACTTTTTACGTACGAACGGAAACGTTTCTCAGTAAACACGACGCGCTTTCAGATTGCCAACATGGATTTAGAAAATCAAAATTAACGGAAACAACTATATTTTCTTTTCTTAAAGATGTCACCTCATCATTGGATCAAAACGAGGAACGTATTGGATTATTTTTAAATCTCTCAAATGCTTTTGACGTCATTGATCATGACATTTTACTTTCAAAATTACCTTCATATGGAATCCGTGGTATTGCTCTAGATTGGTTATGTTCGTACCTTAACCAACGATCTCAGAGAGTTGAAATACCTTACTGGAATGATAGATAGATAGATAGATAGATATTTATTATTCTGCAGGTAGGTATACACAACCTGGTGGCAGAACTCTACAATTTACACATTACTAATATTAACTTTAAATTATTTAACAACGTAACTTCAAATTATTTAAAGACATAATAATGATAATAATAATAATAATAATAATAATAATAATAATAATAATAATAATAATAATAATAATAATATGCTAACAATAATAGCCTTAACTACATTTGTTGGTTGACCTGCACAGTTATTTGAAACTATTAAATACAAGATTACACGAATTTTTAATTACACTTCACTTCACTTCACAACATTTGAAATTCACTTCTCTTTCTACTTCTATACTGCACTACACTGCACAACACTTCACCACACTTCAATACAATACTACTTCGAATATAATTATATATTTAGAACAGGAACGCATTTAATAGTAATTAACACAATAATAATAGCAATAAAATATCAATAATAATCAAATAATAACTGATATAATAATCCAACTTACTAAACTAATAAAGCTTACAAATACCATTAGTTAATTTATTTTTAAATCTTTGAACACCTAGAGGAAAGGGTTCCAAGGCTGTCGCAGGTAACTTATTCCAGTCCGTTATTGTTCTATTTGTAAATGAAAATTTTCCAACATCTGTTCTCTGTGACCTAAACTGAATTTTGTGCTTGTGATCCCCTCTACTAAAGTACGAAGGTCTACCCAATCGGATGTAGATATCTTTCCAAGCTGGATAACCGGCATACGCTTTGTACAGGGCACAGAGTCTTATGGGAGTCCTAATTTCTAGAGACTCCCATTCAACATTCTTCCTATTCCCTCGGAAAGTAAGTTTATACGCTCTTCTCTGTAATCTATTCAAATATTCCTTTTGGGAATTTCTATAAGGGTCCCAACAAACAGCCCCGTATTCCATTAATGGACGAACTAAAGATAAATAAGCTAATTCTCTCGCTTTCGCAGTACTCTTTTTTAGTATTCGCATAGTAAAATGCAAGGACCTCCAGGCTTTCCCTACGACACAGTTTACCTGATTTTCCCAACTCAATTTGCTATCAAAGATTATCCCCAGGTACTTACAAGACACGACTCTTGGAATGTTTTCGTTGCCTAAACTGTATTGAGTTTCATTGTATTTGCGGCCCCTACCAAACGTGATGGTTTTGCTTTTCGAACTATTTATTGTCATGTCTTTTTTTTCGCCCAAAAATGTAATCTTTCTAGATCACCCTGCAAAATATCCTCGTCTGCATTTGTTTGAATAACTCGATATATTATACAGTCATCTGCAAATAGCCGTACCTTTGAATATAAATTGTCTGGCAGGTCATTCACAAATGCGAGAAACAGGAGAGGTCCAATAACACTTCCTTGAGGGATCCTTGAAGTTACTTTTGCTTGAGTCGAAAATTGTTGTCCAACTCGGACTTTCTGTTTCCTATCTCGAAGAAGCTCGTCAATCCACGCCACAACTCTGGGGTCAATACCCGATTGCATTAATTTATGAACCAGTTTATCGTGTGGAACAACATCAAATGCCTTCGCGAAATCTATTATTACGGCGTCCACCCTCCCACTATTATCAACTTCATCAGCTATATTCTGAAACAATGATACTATCTGACTCTCGCAAGAGAAACCGTTCCTAAAACCATGCTGTCCCTGAAAAAGCCATTCTTTTCTTTCCCATTCTTGTCTAATATAGCTAGTTATCAAGTGTTCCATTAGCTTACATACAACTGACGTGAGACTTACTGGTCTATAATTGGCTAATACAGTTCTATCACCACTCTTGAAAATCAGAACAACGGTAGCTAGCTTCCAATCATCGGGCACGCTTGAATTGTTGATCGAAACCTGAAATAATCTTGTTAGATACTGTAACGGTACGTCCTCCGAAATAATAATATAATAAAATACAATACTGGTCATATTATGCCGACCGCCGCCCCACCCGCTTAGGTGCGTGGCCGCGCCGTTCAAAAGGTTTTATGACCGTCCCTGGGTGCCGCGGACTCAATAGCCTCTCCACACTAAACGACAATTATCGAGGCCAAGCCCTACCACCGGTCTCTGCCAACCCCTCGTCATCACCCCCTCAGCCGAACTCGGAGACATATTTATGATCGTCAAAAGCATTGTGCTACCGAGACGCACCGGCGCGTGCCGCGTCGAGTCCCGCGCTCGCTGGGTATGCCTTTTGAGTCCGATCCACAGACGTGCTGATTAAAAGAGCATCAAAATTCGTTTTGCTCAAGTGTTCACCCGGGAGAGAGGCACCAGGCAGGGCAATAAAGCAATAACGTCAATCAAAGAACGGCCTGGGCTAACCGTCGCCGGCACCCGAAAAGAAAGGAGTAAAACGCCGTGACCGAGGCGCGAAGGCGGGGAAACATGTGTCACCGTCTTCGGACGTGCCGCGCCAATATACCACCCTTTCGTTATGCGCACGTGGTCACCTGTGGACTCGCGAGACCTACTTTCGAGCATACAATGCCGCACATTGTCGATGCGAGCTCGCGAGCCATTGGCTCAAGTGCCGCCTCTTTAGCGAAGGGCGAGCGAATCGAAGACAGGCCCCCGGTCCGTGGAGAGGGAAGAGTTGCCTTCGTTCGTGGTAGCGCGCCGCCCAAAACTGACTTGCATCTAGAGATCGGTGAGAGAGACTTGTATCGAGAGATCGGTAAGAGACACTTGTATCGAGAAATCGGTGAGAGAGACTGGTATCTAGAAATCGGTGAGAGAGACTCGTATCTAGAGATCGGCAAGAGACACTTGTGTCTAGAGATCGGTGGGAGACACTTGCTCTACCGCGCGCCGCATAAACTTAATTAGTCACGTGAGCTGAAATGATTACTCTCAAAACGTGCGCTAGTTGACTTGGCGCTTCATTCGAGATTTTTGCTCTGCGCAATGTCACATCATTGGTGAAATTCATTAGACTCGCTACCGGAAGGAACTTCCTCTCCGGAGACCGCAAGCCGAGCGCGGAAGCACCATTGTTTACGATCGGCAACGAGACGTTGTGACCTGGGTCGCGTGTCATGAAATGTGGACGACGCCAGCGCAGCATTGGGTCCAGAGGGAGCGTGTCGCTGGTGGCTTCCGCCTGAGTACGCGCCACAGCCGCCCGACTCCAGCCCGGGAATGCATCACTCACCACTGCTGACATCACGCCTCAGAAGAGCACCAGATAAGTAGTTTTGTGCAGCCAGGTGACGCTCAGCCCTTGTTTCCCGCGTAAGTGCGGACGAACTTTAGATATTCGGAGCTGTAGCGGATGTGCCGGAAATCAGGCACGAGGGTAGCGGCCAAGTACTTGTGTTCAATTTTTGTATCAAATTTCATTTTAAAGTAAATAAGAGGCCGCCGATGTACAAAAAAAAACAACATGTAAATTCATTTGTAAAAATCATTGTTATGCCAATCATCATCATCATAATCATATTTTAGAATAAGTAAATATTATCTTGAAATGCCCATCTGTGTATTATTGAGCATGCAAAACCCCGACCCACCGCCGACGGGTTACAATACGGTAATATTGCTCTCCACCGAGTTTAATTATGTCAGTTGAAATGGCATCTGGACCCCGCGACTTTCCATTTTTCATAGATATAATTCGTTTTCGCAATGTGTTTACCTCTATATTAAACTGATTTGGCACATCCTCCCTCGATATCTGAGTGAGTTGAGATTTTGTTTTAAAAACGGAACTGAAGTGGACATTGCTTTTGCTTTTTTCCTGATCATCTGTAAGTAACCTATTTTTGGTATCTTTAACGATAGGAATTTCTTCTTTATTTCCTCTTCTTCTGCGAACGTATTTGTAAAACCTCGACCAATTATTTCCCTCCCTGTCGAGAATATGCTTTAAAAAAGTCTCCTGCGCAATTTTCTTTTCCTGCTCTAATTCTTTCGAACAATTACGATAATGTATCTTATGATTTTCACTACGATTTCTGTTATTGAAAGCCTTTCGAGTTTTCTTCTTCAGACGTCGAATTTTCGCATTGTAATATTCGGGGTCTGAATTACTTTTTAAGTATTTATACGGCACAAACGTTTGCAATGTCTTATCTAGAATGCTCTTAAACGCGTTCGAAATTTCCTCCATGCCCCCCTCCATTCTCAGAAAACACTCGTACTGTTCTCTAAGGTAGTGTTGAAGCCCCTCTGTATTAGCCTTCTTGAACTGCCATATTTTGGTTCCCTTAGAAATTCTTTTCTGTAAAATACTCATGTCTAAGTCTACTAACACCGCTTTGTGGTCGCTTATGCCATCAACGACGTCGCAAGATAAGAAAAGCTGATGGAACATTACATACGCACCTTTCCGACTCTTTGCCCATTGCACGTGGAGTTCCTCAAGGATTGATTTTAGGCCCTATTTTGTTCCTACTTTACGTAAACGATATGCCCTCGACGATTCGAAACGGAAGAACGGTTCTCGTTGCGGATGATACGAACATCCTTTGCAATTAAGAAACCGTTAATAGTACAATATCAGATGTTTCAAATTGGTTCCGAAATAACAAATTAATAGTAAACGAAAAGAAAACGGTTTTCTTGCGCCGCTCAAAACGGCACGTTACCCTGCTCCGTTGCAAACAGAAACTCCCATCGCGAGTTAGCAAGACCCAGGTTTCATCACCTGTCAATGTGGTTGAAAAAGTCTTATCTCTCTTCACTGTACCGTGTGAGAAATAACAGTACACTACGAAATCGATTTGTTTTGTGAACACCAGTGAGCACTTCTAGAATCGATCGGGAACACATTTCATGAAAAAGCAAGCGGTCAGTAACGATTTTGAAGAAAATAGTACGTGAAATTTGTGGAAATACCTACATTACAATCATTAGGTATAAACAAATAATCATAGTGTTTATGTAAATATGTGAAATTAAGTATTTTTAAAAATAGAGAACATTACAAAAAATTAAAGAGGATGCATAAAATAACACTCTTTGTTGAGTTCAAAAATTCCATCGTTAAAATATAATAATATTATAAAATAATAATAATAATAATAATAATAATAATAATAATAATAATAATAATAATAATAATAATAATAATAATAATAAAGCCCGTGTGGTGTCCGGGTTTTTTGTAGAATAGCACCACGGGATCTCCCCCTGTCGTAAAAGGCGACTAACAGGAGCAGCTGTCCGCTGTCCCTCCATTTGAAATTGATCCATCTTTCATTCGCCATTCCTTTTTCCGCTGATCCATCTACTCCTTTGTCAAAATGATACCTTATCTTTTCTTTAGGCATTTTCCCAATTCAGTTCGCAAACTATCTCCTATCCACTTCACCCTTTTCTTTACGTCCCTCCTACGAAGACCAGCCCTGCGTGGACTGAGAGTACAGCTACGGCACGTGGGGGACGGGCAAAGGCACTTTTCAGTGTCGGCTATCAGGGCAATGGCAACCCGCCAAATCGGATGCGGATCTGTTCTTCTGGAAGCTGGGAGGTGACCTCTGCCCCTGACTTCCGGGAAAGGGATCGGCGAACCAACTGGCAACTGGAAGATGGGGTAGCAACCCAAATAGCCACCCCTGTGTTTTTGCGTGCCGGAGCCCAGCAGCGTTTACGCCCCGCCAGCGGAGCCCGCCTAGGTCGTTCAACCCCTCTCCCATTGCAGAACCGTGAGTACCCGGACATGAGAAGGAATCAAAGATAAAATACTTTCTTAGTCGATTAACAAATAAGAAATGGGAGATGAGAATTAAAGAATAATATGTTTTTTAAACCATTTCTCGAATGAGTCAAAACAGAATCGATGTTACGTCGAGATATTGTTGTAAATATGATTAAGGCTTTGAATGATTTCAATGTGTTATTTAGTTTATCGTGTGGGATGTTGGTGTCATTGATATTTGTTGAAGATCGTTCACAAGTCAGTGGGAAATGTAAACAGTTAAAGATGTAAAATAAGAATTTTGTGTAATTTTGTTATTGGTTAAAGCGAATCAGAGGTGAGGTCAGTATTAGCACCAGCTGGTTAACTAGACTAAAAATATGAAGCTAATCTCAAATGAGAGTATTTATTTTAAATGATCATGAAACTTTTTTCAGACATTAAGGGGGTAGTTGTAGATTTACTCAACGCCAATTACGATACGAGATTCGCGTTTGTTTGTTCAGTATTTTTGTGTGTGGTTGTGTGTAATTGAAGAATATATTATTTTGGGTGCCAGAGACACAATCTTTTTCTTCGCCGTAAACTCGCCTGTATGCTCCCTAACGTGCAGTCCCGGTATTAGTCTACAGAGGACAATTGAATCTTTTATTTCAGAAACCCGTCAAACGCCAAATTTGTCATGTCGAGAAAATTGACAAAAATGTCCTGGCTTTTCCGATTTCAAATATTTTGTATTATTAAAGCAGATAATAAACGAATACTTTTCAGGTAAATATGGAATAGGCGTCGTCATGGAACCATATTCCACTGCTAAAGAGCATTTTAAATTTTCGCCTTTGACGGGTTTCTGAAATAAGCAATTCAATTGAATTAAATCAACTCGACAGGTCTGACGGCAGAACGGCACACAGTAGGGTAAAATCTTGAAAACCTGACGAGGAAAGGAAAAGCAGTTTCTAGGAATTTTGGACTATCATGTTGGGTTACATAACGTTGGAACTACTGAATGCCGGTTGTGCGGGCTTTGAGCAGTTTATTTTGTTCGTTCTATTCCAGATCAAACTTGGCAATTCTTTGTTAGCATTGCGTGGTCCCGACCAGGCTAGAAAATAGTCTTGTCGCTGAATATAAATAATTGTGTTGTGTGTAAGTGAAACGAATATTATCAATACGAAAGGTGTTCCAGAACGTATGTACTAATTATGCACGTTTACATCATTATTATATAATTAGTTATACATCTTTTTTTTAAATTTCTTGAAAATTGTCTTTTGCACCGTGTCCGTAAGCTTATATTATTACCTTTGTAAATTAACCTTGAAATCCACTCAATAGTACCGACTCCGGTTTTGAGCCACATCTTAAACAACATATGCAAAATGTCGTTATTGGGGCATCTTGAAAAACGACAATAAAATCAATTAATTCTGGACTATATTTGATCAATTTAAATTATAGACGATGCCTAGAAGTATTGTAAAGAATATAATAAGCAAAACAGGACGGAAACATCGCTTTGTCGTTAACAGTAGGATGATTAACTTAGAAAAGGACGAAGGTCGCCGCGTCGCAATTACTGTAATACAATCTTAGAAATTGTTGCATTCCTGTGTCTTATAATTAATTGAATACTTCGGTTACATTTTACGCCGTAGCAACTGATAGACACTACTTCATAGAATACCTCTGGTAAAATATGCCAACAGCAGTCCATAGATTGTTTTTCCACAGACCAGACATTATTTCTTCGGCCACTTTACCCATCGATCAACTGTTGCAGGTTGCTCAAGAATCAATTAATACGTTGACAAAGCAATATCACCTGAGTTTTTCTCGAAAATTTTCTAGTTTTAGACTATGGATGACGTATTCAGGAGATTCTTGGCCATCACAGATCACTATGTTTCTTCTCAACGCAAATCATCAGCAAAGAAACTGTAGTGTCTCGGCAGAAGCCGTTGCCCTCTTACTTCCTATGGCAGAAGATTGTGAATATTCTGTGGCGGATGAGGAAACAGTCTATGAAGATGATTCAGTGAAGTAGTAGATAGAGAAAATAATGATATTGATGAAAAAAGACAAACATCTCTCATTATAGTTATATTTTAGTAAATGAATAATTGCATTTGAAATGAAATTATTTTTTATATTTTATACTATCTTTTATTCTCTATTTAGTCCTATTTTCGAGCTACCCATTTTAAAATATTTTTAACCATTAACTACAACAATACCTAACTATTGACTTTTATGTTAATAAAAAGACATTTATCAAGTTTTCTTCACTATATTGAATAAGTCATTTTAGTCCTTTAAACTTTTGAACTCATAATCTTATTTGCGACTTAGGTGTTCTTGCAATATCGCAATGTCGCCTAAATATGAGACTGGGAAATCCGCGCATCCCGCTAATAATGCAGCCATTACACGGTTGCAGTGCGAAATTTACTACTCTAAATTGCCTATTTTATATGCCTATTATATGTGTCTATTTTTTTTATAAATCAAATTATGATAATTATTATAAAATATTTTCCGAAATTTGTAGAAAATGTAAAATGAAAGCAAATGATTATAATTCATGTATAGATAATATAGAACGTTTAGATTATAATTTTAAATCGTTTTGGAAATTTACAAACTCAGCATGGGGGAACAAATCGTCTACAAAATGTTATGACATACAATGCTATTTGAGCTGATATAGGTACTGAGATAGTAGATTAATTTGACACATTTTTTGAGTTGGTATACAAGGATAGCAATAATGATAATGAGAAGATGGATGATAATAATAATAATAATGATAATAATAATAATAATCTAAATACATTAATAAATTTCCCACATATTGATATAACTGAACATTGTCTTTTCATCAATAGGTAAATTAGAAGCAAAAATGGGTCCTGAACCAGATAGAATCCCACTTCTATTTTTAAAAATTTGTAAAACGAATCTTACTACCCCAAATTATAATATGTTTTAAATCGTTGACTGAAGGCCCGTTTCCAGCAATTTGGAAAAAGGAGATATATAACTCCTATCCACAAATCTGGTAACCAGTCTGATATGAAAAATTGTAGACGTATCTCGAAACTGAGCATAATACCGACATTATTTGAAGCAATTATTACAGATAAACTATCTGCTTCCGTACTGAGTATACTAATTAAAGAACAACATGGTTTTATTAACTTTACAACAACATATTTATTAACATATTTTATTAACAAGCGCTCAGCAACTACTAGTTTGTTGACATTTCAGCACTTCACAATTGAAAAATTAGAATCAAATTCTCAAGTTGATACTGTTTACACGGATTTTTTTAGAGCATTGGACAGACCATAAACTACTTGTGACGAAGTTATATATAATTGGTGTCTGTGGTAGATATTTAAATTGGATTAAAGATTATTTGTTACGCGTACAAAATGTCAAATACAAATCGTTTGTTTCAAGATAAAAAATGGTAACATCAAGTATTCCTAAGGGTTCCCTCTTGGGTTCTTTATAATTCAAAATATTTATTAATGATCTTAAACTTAAATTGTCTAAATATTCATTTCTAATGTAGGCAGATTTAAAGTTATACTCGGTAATAAAAGAAATGCTGATTGTATCGCTCTACAATTTAACATGGGTATGTTAGGCATATGGTGTGATAATAAATTGGATCTTAACATTAAAAAATGTAAAGTTTTGACTTTTTCTGGGTTATTGATTAATATCAACGTAACTTATTCGAAATGAGGACAGAATCTTGAATCGGTCACGCTGATGAAAAATCTGGGAGTCGATTTTGATACAAAACTGAAATTTACACATATAGATTGTAGCAGATGCACCACTAGGAGGTGCCGTGCTGCGAGTGCGTCTACATACTGGGATCAGAAGAATCAGGGGATTGTTTGCCTTTAGAGGAATGATAGACAATATGCAATGAGAATGAATATAAATTTAATTGCATAATAATTATGAATACAACTGGTTTTGGTTTATAATAAGCCGGAGGACCATTGAAAGTTTCTAAAGTTACTGACTGCTCTTCTTTCTTGAGGTACACTTGAGTTTAGCTTACTTACAGTTTGAAGCAAGGAAGGCACCAACCCAAATCACTCGGCTGAGTATGTCGCTGTCCGGGCTGAGGTAGGTTCCAGGCAGTTCGGTGGTGCGAACTGGCACGGGCGCGGACTCAGATGACCGGAGCTGGTGGTGGAGTTTGCCGTGAATTCGGCCAGGTGGCGGCTGCGGCCCGCGACTTGCACGAATTTGAGGCAGGCTTGATTTGGCCGTACTAATCGCCTTGATAGGCGAAGCAGGAACAGCCAACCTTGTTGAGTTTTGCTGGTCAGTCAGTTTAACAAGTTCGGAGCTGTGTAGTTTGAGAAGTTCTGTTTAGTGTGTTCTGTATGTGGGAGCGAAGTCGCAGTATTTATTATATTGCGGGTGTGATTGAGGCCGTGGAGGGGAGAGTCAAGTGGCTATGACTTGGGCCTATGGTAAGGCGGGAAAGTTTGAAGTGCTTGCGATCGGCTCCCTATTCGTGATCCGCCTTTGGGCCTGGGGATAGGAGTGTCACGTGACATTGGCGGCGATCGGAAGCAAAGGCGGTGGCACGTGGGGTGCCCGCGATTGCGGCCCGTTTGTATTTGAGATTTCTTTCCTACGGGAATTGAGGCATCTGGCTTGCAGGTGGCCAAGGAGCGAGGCGGCGCGCCGGCAGTGCACCTGAAGCTCTCTTTGTCGGCGAGATACATTAACGAGCTTATATTTGCGAGGGACGCCCGAAGCGATTCCCAGAAATATTTGTACACATTTCTTGGTCGCTTATCAGGTAGCGAGCGATTGGGTGAGTGAAGGTCCCCGCGCGCCGCGGTGGCCCACTCCTAGGCTAATGAGGGCTTTAACCCCAGCTGGCGGCGGCGCCGAGAAGCGGCGGTCAATGTTCTTGGCGGGCGTGGGACTGTGAGAACGGCGGTTTTCGCGGAAGACACTGTAAATGTTTTAATTGCCTTTTTGTTGGATTTTTCAAAGTGCAGCAGCGTGCTGGCATGCACAGAGAGCGACTTGTGAGAGTTTGGTGAAAGTACTCTCTTGATAGTGGGTGGCCGCGCGGGAAGAAAGCTTTTAGGGGCCTCGCCTCGGTGGCGAGATTGAAAATTGGATCACGAGATTGAACATAGATAAACCAATATCCAAGCAAATTGTATGCTGGCTTTCATCAAAAGAATGACCCAAGACTTTCAGAATCCAAAACCTTTTCAAACATTATACTTGACATTGGTTAGACCCATCTTAAAGTACGCCTGTCCTGTATGATCCCCCATTTATAAAAATAACATAAATTAGAAAACGTTCAGCATAAAGTTTTAAATTTGGTTGCATTGAAATTAAAATCACCCTCGCCTAGAATTAGTCGAAATTATACCCATGTTGCTACTACTGTGAATGTAAATTCGTTGAATATAGAAATGAAAGTGATGTTAAATTTCTGTTTAATTTGATAAACAATGAAATTGATTGTGTCGATCTTCTTGCGAAACTCTTGTGGAAAGTTTTATTGCTAAATTTGAAAAACAAAGAACACATTAATTTTGTAATACCTTGAGAAAGAACATATTAGTTTTATTTTGCACCATTATGGCAAATGTGCAAATTAGTATATGAATTAAATATAATAATTTATATAGATATGTACTGCAATAAACATTGTATAAGTCTAGTGAAGAAACTCTTGTTAAATGACTTCAAATAGTTACCTAAACGGAAAGGATATATATAAATGTACTTTAGTTTTCTTACATACTATAGTATTACCATTTTTACAACGTGTATGATAATATGTTTTATTGAGCGATTGACCATTTATAAATAAATATGTTGAAGAATTCAGACCCTAAATTTTGAGGGAAAGAATTGAAAGGAATGCCTCTTTGTCCTCACGTTTGAGTGGGTGAAAACAAATGCCATGGACGCTCGTTGTTTGTAATTCACTGTTGTTTTTACGACTTCAGTTTCTTTATATTGTAGGTTGGATGAGCAATGTTTCATTTGATTGATAGTTGGAATTTGTTGCATTTGGCGAAAACATTATGCTACCAGATCCAATTTCCACAAGGAATTTAAATAAATGAACAAGATGCGTGCACAATCTACAACTATATGTGAAAATCCACCCAGTAATAGGTTTCTACAGACGTAAAGATGCAGCGCGATGTGGCTGGCGACCGTATGTGTCTGCTCAACTCTCGGCATATGAACGTTGGATCATAAGAAAATGGATGTTCGGCCGAACGATATTGGGGCCATACCCCTACATGAGTTCCCTCGTCTTTGTTCATTGGCTTTTGTTATGAATGAGGCAATATACCATGATGAGTAAACTCGTGTAAGGGCGAAAGTGGAGGAGCGGCGATTGTTGGCTTTGGAGAGACTTCACATATCTGCAACTGAATCGAAAAAGAGCTTCAAGAGACAGGTGTATTTGACTGTCACACCATTTTTTATCCTTTTAACGAACGATGATAGATGATGAGACTGATGACCATATTTGACTGTCCATCTCTCAGAACAAAAGTTGGATCAAGGGAAAGTGAACGAGGAATGGTTTTAGAATTCGATTTTCCCATACATGCATACGAGAGCCTACACGTTCATTAATTTTTGTATGCATGTCATGATTAAAATTAATACAATTTTAATTTTATTATTGCAAATGTCTGTCCCTTTTTTCTTCTTAATCCTGTAATCACCATGAAGGGATTTCATTTTTATTTATTTTCCTTCACCATACAGTCACATATTAACTTTATCATTATAATATATTATTATTATTATAATAATAATAATAATAATAATAATAATAATAATAATAATAATAATAATAATAATAATAATAATAATAATAATAATAATAATAATAATAATAATAATAATATGAAACGCGCGCTCTCTCGAAACGCGCCCCAATCCAGCCAATCAGCAAGGCAAACAGCAGTGCACACATTACAAATAGAACCCAGGCGAGCGCCAAACGCCGACACGTCGAGGTAGCTGACAACCAGCGCACGGAGCGACTAATATCGCATTCTACTCCCCGCGGACAGTTCATCTCTCAAGCTGGTTCGAATCCCCGCCACATTGTTGTGACCACTTCTGAAGAAAAAAAGAAAGATATACACGCCGACTCGCTATCCTTGCCCAAACATCGCTATTTTCGATCACGACGAGGTAGTTGACAACAAGCCAACGGGGCGAAAATTATCGCATGCTAGTCCCCGCGCGCAGTTCCGTTCTTACGCTGGTTCGAACACGCGCCACGTCGTAGAGAGCATTTCCGAAGAAGAAAAAATAAACGCCGACTCTCCTTTCCGTGTTCGCTCACAGATCGCGCGGAGAGAGTGCGCACACGGCAAGGCCGTCACGTGCCACATAACGCACCACGCCCACCCGCGCCACGTCAGACGCCAAATGCGGGTGTCCAGTCCCACGCCCGCATAAAGGGCGGGCGGGCAGGCAGTGCGTTTAAGTAACATGAAAATCCCAAACGAGCACGTCTTCCTCAGTCGGTTGCGGTAGCTCAGAAGCAGCGTGCGAAAGGAATGATTGTCCCTATATATGGCTCTGCTGCTGGTTCGAATGCTTCTCGCGACGCGGCGTCAATTTTGAAAAGTAAACGCTTTCAGTTCCTTTATGTTTTAAGTGGGAGCAGCCTTTCACTCGATTAATTGTGGGAATTGATGCGTTTAGCGAAAAAATGACACTACATGCTCCAATTTCCTCATCGAATTCAGAGAAATGAACGAACTGCGTTTACATATCTACACTACTAAATGTAAATATTACCTTCTGAGGACATTTATGATTGGTAGATCCACCCAGTAGTAGGTTTCTACAGACGTAAATTTGCCGCGTGATGTGGCTGGCGACCGTATGTGTCTGCTCATCTCTCGGCATATGAACGTTGGATCATGAGAAAATGGATGATCGGCCGAACGATATTGGTGCCATACCCCTACATGAGTTCTCTCGTCTTGGTTCATTGGCTTTTTGTTATGAATGAGGCAATATCCAAAGATGACTGTTCTCGTGTAAGGGCGAAAGTGGACGAGCGACGTTTGTTGGCGAATTCGAAAATGTGCTTAAAAAGGCAAGTGTGATTTTCATTCTTTATTATCTTTTTAAGATGTATGAAAGATGATGAGACTGATAATCATATTTGTCTGGCTACCTCTCTGAACAAATGTAGGATCAAGAGAAAATGGACGATTATAATCGATTTTATCATACATTTAAACGAGAGCCTACAGTTTTATTATTTTGTGTATGCATGACAGATTGCATTTAATAAATATTGTACATTTTTTATTGAAAATGAATGTGTTTGTTTATATCTTGATCCTGTCACCACCAGGTAGGGACTCCCTTTCGTATTAATTTTCTGTCTCCAGACATTTGTATGGAAAATAATGAATATATAATAATAATAATAATAATAATAATAATAATAATAATATAAATTTTGAACTCGTGCGTGCGATCAGGTCTCGTCTCAAACAAGCCAACCTGTCAGCCAGGCAGACAGCTGCGAACACGTAATATGTGGACCACAAACGAAGGCTAACCTTGATCACGTCGAGGTGGCTGACAACAAGCGCACGAGGCGATAATTAACGCATACTAGATCCCGCGCGCAGTTCAGTTGAGACGCTGATTCGAATACTCGCAACGTCGTTGTGACCATGTCTGAAGAAAAAATAAACGCCGACTCTTCCTGCCGCGCAATCTCACAGAGTGCGCGCCCTTAGAATGAACGTGCGGCAGGGACGTCACATGCCACGAAGTGCGCATATCCAACCCGCTAGAAGTCATGCGCCACGCGCGGGAGCCGAGTCCTGCCCTCCAATTATACATTAGCGGGAATGGTGTTTGTGAAACTTGAAGACCCCAAACGAGCGCGTTCTTGGTTGAATGCGGTAGCTCAGAAGAAGTGGAATGATTGTTTCAACATATGGCTCTGACGCAAGTTCCAATGCTTCTCGCGACGCGGCGTCAATTTTGAAAAGTAAACCTCAGCTCCACCCGACTTTTCTTCACTCGCAAAGCGCCCGTGCTAAGGAACCTTATTCCTTACCTCTTAGACACACCGCCAAAGCGCCTACCGACGCACCTCCGGCTTCAGCGCCGCTCGCTCCCTCGCTGCGCTTGCCGCCGTCGTCCCCACCACACGCGTTGCCGACCTGAGCACACGTCAAGATAGCGTGAGGGAGATGTGGCTTCACTTATCACTCCTCGTTACGTCACAGCGTGTATTGCATCGATTTCCGTGGTAGGCCCGACTGATATCCCTTTTTGAGACCGTTCCTTCTAATGAAGTGCCCGTAACAGTAGAAAATCTGGGCCATAATATTTCCGAAAGAACTTGTTAAAATTGTTTTAATGAAACGAATTGCGCCAACTGATTAGTTCCATTTAAAAGGCATTAAATCACAAAAGAAACCGTCCGTGATCATGTCTCACTTTGATTGTGTGAATTGGATCTTTCATATATATTCCTATTCTTTAATCTTTGGTTTACATTTGATATCTAGAAATATCGCTACTTTTTTTGACGCTCTTATATTTTTCTCTACATCACTGTAGAACATTGTATGATCCCCTACATATTTTGAGCCTTTTAATTTCTTCTTTATTTTAGCCACTACGGCCATATTTATGTTTTGCACTTCCAGTATTCTAATTGGCAAGTTTGCTTTGTTTATGATTCAGGGCTGAAGCTTACGCTCGAGGCTGGGTCGGAAAATTTCATTTTTCAAAAACATTTGTTCAAGTAATTTTAATACTAAATTATCACCGTATTTATCATGGTGTTTTGTGCTTATGTTTGTTCTAGTCCAAGTATTGCCGAGCTATTTCACGACACCACAGTACTATTTTCTTTAATTTTTCAAAGAGTGCACTTGAAATACCTTTATTTTAACTGTTAAAAACAAATAAATAATAAAAATATCACACTGAAGTATGGACCAAAGGTGAAACCAGTGATTGACTATGGGAGAGTTAGCGAGATATGGTGCGAGGTACTAGATGATCAGTTTAAAATCCAACCCACAGCAGGCAGAGCGAATATCACTAACAACTATGTTTGAGCGCGTCGGAGAGCGGTTGGCGGTTTGAAGCAAGTAAACTGTCGGGAAATAGGCTTAATTCTCTCTCCCCTAACTCCACACAAACAGGGAGAGCAGGTGACCGTCGTGTATTCGAGTTCGAAGACAAAGGCACGCGCCTTTCCTTCTTGTTTTTCATAAATTATTTAAAAGTAAAATAGGCTTGCCATGTAAAATATATATTAAAATAGATTTAACATCACACTTCGCTCTTTTTAGTTTCTAAATATATATGATTCAATATTTAACATTTTTCTTGTTTTAAATAAATATCAAAATATTAATTCTAGGTTCGCCGAACAATATTTTGTGGTTATTGTTATTGTTATTGTTATTATTATTATCATTATTGAAATAATGTTACTTTATAAATAAAGAAATAAATAGCGGGCTCGGTTTCTTGTGCGTCATCACGGGTTAAATTATCACTAAAAGATATTCACTGGTTGGTGATACATCAGAGCTTTGTACTTCATTCTTGTTATTTCAACCTTAACTATCAAAGTTATGGGTTAAGAGAAAGAAATGACACTACGTGCTCCAATTTCCTCATCAAATTTTGAGAAATAAATGAACTGCGTTTACATATCTACAAGTAAATGTAAAAATTACATTCTGAGGACAGTAATGTTTGGTAGGCCTACCCAGTAATAGGTTTCTACAGACGTATAGCTGCCGCGTGATGTGGCTGGCGACCGTATGTGTCTGCCCATCTCTCTGCAAAAATCCGTTGGATCATGAGAGAATGGATGTTCGTCCAAACGATATTGGTGCAATACCCCTACATGAGTTCCCTCGTCTTGGTTCATCGGCTTTTTGATATGAATGAAGCAATTGACAAAGATGAGTAATCTCGTGTAAGGGAAAAGTGGTAGAGCGACGTTTATTGGCGATTTCGAAGAGAGCTTCAAAGGACAGGTGTGGTTGGCAGTCACATCATTTATTATCTTTATTCCGAACGATTGGAAATGATGAGTCTTATAGCCATATTTGTCTTCCCACATCTCTGAAAAAGTGCAGGATCAAGGAAAAGTGGACGAGGACTAATATTTCAAATTCATTATCCGATACACGTATACGAGAGCCTACAGTTTTATTATTTTGTGTATTCATGAAAGACTGCATTTATAAAATTTTCTACTTTTTTAATGAAAATGAGTGTGTCTGTTTATTTCTTAATCTTCTCACCATCAGGTAAAAACTCTTAATCATATTTGTTTTCCGCCTCCGGACATTTGTATGTAAAATGATAAATCTTATCATGATAATAAAATTAATAACAATAATAATTATATAATAATAATAATATTATAAATAATATAAATTTGAAACTCGTGCGTGCTCTCAGGTCTCGCCCCAAAGCCAATCAACCTGTCAGGGAGGCAGATAGCTGCGCACACGTAATATGTGGACCACAAACGAAGGCGTCGAGGTGGCTGACAACATGCGCACGAAGCTATAAATAACGTATCCTGGACCCCGCGCACAGTTCACTTCGGACACTGGTTCGAATACTCGCAACGTCATTGTGACCATGTCTGAAGAAGAAAAAATTAACGCCGACTCTTCTTCCCGCGCAATCTTCCCTTTGCCTTCAGTCCACCGAAGAGGGGGAATTTAGAGATACGTAAATCACTGCAAATTACATAATATTCGCCAGTCTTTGCCGCAAGAGGATCACCCTGAACTTTTAGATTCGAAATGTGGAATAATACGTATTTTAACTCGAAATCGTGGGCGATAATGCTGGCCGTGTGAGAGACTCGTGTGAGAGAAAATGTAAGGAAATTTTGAGAGAAAGCCAAGAAAATATATCTGAGAAAACGCCTAGAGCTAAAAGAATTTTAACACCGACGTCGACGACAATATTCGAAAGATACGGATGTGGTACGGCCCCTCTCTTATAAATGTCAAGGAAATTGTTACTTTCTTACGTTTCAATATTATTTATCTAAATATTTAATTGCGGTCCCCATGTCGAACCAGTCAAACAGTACTTTTTGTACATAAAATCATACATGCTTTTGGTCTTCAAGAGATGCTCTTAACTAACCGTGGCTCCAATTTAACCTCCGAGGTCTTTGTTGATGTGTGCAAACTGCTACGTATCATACGTCCGCATACAACTGGTTCTGTCCGCAGATCAAGTTTGCGCTGGAGCACTCTCATCGTATCCTCAAGGAGTATCTGCTTCATTACATGAGCGAGGATCTCAGCGACTGGGACCGTTGGATCCCCTGTGTGTTCGCTGAGCAGAACTCCTCCCCTCACATGGCCTTCTGGTTCAAGCCCTATGCATTAATCGTCGGTAGCCTCTACGAGCTGTCTTCCTCTATTCAGCGAGAAGATGACCCCGCGTCTGATAATATGAATGAAATCTATGAAAAATTAAAGAAAAAGTAGTGCGCGTCCGTGAAATTTTAAGAATGATTTGACCTCAATCTCTTAATAATAACGTTTTATTTACCAGTGTTAATTTGAGCTCTGAGACCATGGTATTGATGTTTTCTTGTAATGTAAAAAATACTCTCCTCCTTTAGAGCGAGAAATATTTTCAATATTTGGAAAAATACATTGATTACTAACCTCCTTCTTTATAGCAACAACATCAGATACCGAAATACGAGAAGGATAAACCATGCCATCTTTTATCGCTGATGTTGTGTCTCTAACAGAATTCTTCTTTGCATGTATACGAACATGTGCTGGAATTAAAGTTAAAGAAATTATGAGGTTTAGAATTGAATTACAATTTAATTTCAAATCACCCTGACTGGAGATCCTTCCTAACCAGAAAGGTCAAGCCACCCGTTTTTTATTTAAACTATCTACTATAAATCTAGAATATTTAAAGCCTATAAAATAGGCAACTTTGTGTCTGGATATCCACGATTCGAATAATTTAATAATATATGCTCCTGGTCTACTTTTTCAAGAATTCAGGGATTTGGGAATGATACTTTTTGAATTCCATTATAATATGTTAAGAGATATAAACATGAGTAGGAATAAAAAATAAAATATCAAAAAAAATTAGAAAACGGAAAATTCAATTTTAGAAGAATATAAGATAGAATCTTTAAAAGAATTTATGTTAATTGTTTCGCTATTAACATAAGAAGAATATTTATTCAAAGAAAAATTTGCGGATTCTTAAAGATAGAGACCTTACTCTCTGAATCCAATGCCCTTGTCTTTTCGTCTACGTTGTTGTTATTGTTGTTGTTGTTTTTGTTGTTGTTGATCTTGAAGTTAAATTCCAAGAGTAGAGATCGATGTTGACTTTAAATTATATTTTCACGAGCGAGGTTCTTCCTCTCCAAGTCCCTGGCTGATTTACCTCACAATCTTGAGTAATTTTGGGTGTCGACTTTGAAATGGAAGCACAAATATTCTGAGAACCGTATTGACCATTTCCTACTCACTTTCTTCTTTACAGAAAATTTCTGCCTGCTAGAAACATTTGAACTGCCCACTTCCTTTGATTTTGTGTGGATCATTATCATGTGAGTACAGCAAACGTTTGGCTGTGTGAACTCAGAGTCGGTGGATTCAGGGGCTTCGTCTTTGTCCAATACTTCGCACAAAGCTATTTGAATGTTTCGTGTAGCTGCCAAACTTGTTTGAAAGTTCTCCGGGGTCGCTTCTAGAATCTCTTTCGTGCATAGGCTCTTGAAGATTTTGGTCTTACATCCTTCAATTTTGGTTAGCCTCTGAAGGAGAGATTATCTAGTGCCACAACACGGTTTACTTCTGTACTGAAAATTTAAAGAGGGTAACATCTATCAATGGATCTATGATTTTTAAGACGTCACATTTTTGTGCTATACCTTTGCAACGATTGTTCTGATCTAACTTCTCACAAATTGAGCAGCTTAGTTTGCATTAACACGAAACCTTAAATGTACATGACAGCTACATTTATAGTACAATTTTGGTAAGGATATACATATACGTCTACCTTCTTTGATACTCCCATTACCCTGATCATACGTAAATGGATTTGCGCCTCGAAGATCAGTACCGCCATCCTGGAAAGGAGTTTCACTTTTCACCTTCTACTGTTTTAGGTTTTTCGATTCTCCAAGCTTTTACTAGTTTAATTTGGTTAACGTGGATTTTATTTATATCACTTTAATGTTCATGGCATTTAAAGATAGTGGCACTTCGATAGTAATTCGTTTCCTAGTTGCGTAGATTTCTGCCCTTTCTCATAATGTGTTGCATTGAGCTGAATTTCTTCCTTAGAGTATTTTTAAAAACCTTGAGTTCTATGCCCTGGTCCGTCTCAAGGAACTTTCAATGTCACTTCGAGGATGTTAGGAACCATATCCTGCATTCCGTATTGTACTATATATCGTCGCGCATCAAAGAATTTCACTTATTTTGTTTCATTTTCCTTGAAGCGTCGATTTTTGACTAAGTTCTTCTTCTGTTTGTTTTGAACACTAGTTCCACAGCTTTCTGCTTATCTCTTTCTCGCAGGATGGGACGATTTTTCATCGTTATCCATCGGGTTCTGCAACTCTGCCACATTAACACTTAGATCCTTAATAGTGTAACATTGTCGTTGGACAACGGCTGGCCTTAACTAAAGGCAAAATTAGCGGGGACAGAGAATCTATTTTACTTTACGTTGTTAACAATGCTCATTTGTCTTTAATGTGGCCTCTAGAAATCGGGGCAAGAAATAGAATTGAACTGTTTATAACACGAAAAATGTTGGGACACAGTCACAAAACAGAAAAATAACGTACACTGTCACCAGTACTACGCCACAAGTCACTACACCGAGGTAGGCACTGGATGTACACTCGGCAGTGTCTGTTTCG
>BLKR01008048.1:0-27034 GCA_011170035.1 Teleogryllus occipitalis
ACAATTTAATCAGCAGAAAGCAAGACACTGCAAAACTATTTGAATTTTATACTTGACAGCCAAGATCGAATGAATTGGGGGTTGGAAACAAGTAAAGGTTGTCATCAGACGCTAAGATCCTATAAACAATTGCGTATCTCGAAAACGAAAGGCGATAGCTCCGGTTGGATTGCGGAATTTTGCATCTTGTGTAAAGAGAATTGAGATGAAAAAATAAAAAAGAATTGCAAAATTTGTAAAATTATAAACAATTTCCAATTTTTGCAATTCTCAAGTGGGAAGGGATTTCTGATGTCCCAGAACCAAAAACTGCGAATTAACAATTTTGCAACAATTAACAATTTTATAAACAATTCCGAAATACGCGCTATTCCTGCTGGGGAGTGTCCCCAAATTGTCCCTGATTTGATGATAGCAAAATAAAAATTTTGAAATGAGATGCAAATTAATTGCTTAATATCTAGTTTAATTGTTACTTTAATGATAAATATACAGCTAGTCTTTGAATTTTACTTTCTTTTATTGAAATGGTTCCCTAGAAGTCCTAACGATTCGAGAAAGACAGTATTTTGCATTTTTGCAAATGTAATATACAAATGAACAATTGAAAATATGCAATTATAATCGTTCTTCTTATCTCAAAATTCTGTAGTAAACTGGTCATTTGATAAAGTTCATAAATTGTGTTTGGACAAGAATATTGGAATTTAAATATCTATAAGAACGTAATTGTTCTAAAATTAGTGTTATTTTATCTGATATCAATGTAATTTCTTCAAAAAGAATTGTGTTAACAGTAGTTACGTGCTATGAGTTCATATATATTTCAATGAATTTACTTTCATGTTCATTCAAGTGTTTCTTTCATGTATTTTTCATTTGAAAATACTTGCACATCTGAACTAGCGGTGCCCGCTAGTTCCTAAAATCCGGTACCTAAAATCTTAAAATAAAGAATCAGAATTGTAATACATACACATATTGATAAAAACAACGAAATATCTCATCCCATTCAGAAAAATAAATTAAACATTTACAAATTCGTAATGTAAATACTAGTGCTAAGTTGTTACACACATTACAACATGGATGCATTTGATATTAAAATAATGTAGTACAGCATTGCATTAATTTACATAAGTGACAAAGTGAGCCGCCAACACATTTAAAGTAAACACAAATGCTTCAATCGCTGGTAGCGAGATGTAACTGTAGTCTTCGTTTCTGCTCAGCACTCCTTCACACTGACTACCATTATCTTGCCAATATGCAATGGCATTGTTACCAGAAGCAAGATAACTGAATAGCTGAGCTACATTGCTGTGCAGGACTGTCATTCAGTGTGCCACGAGCCTCGTGCAAGATACGGACGTGCTCCGAAGCAGCACGGCGCAACACATTGTCCTCCGCTCACATTTGAGAGATATACGGAGGATCGTAAAAGAAGAAGCTCGTAACGTTTCCTCTCAAAGGGCTACGAGCAAAATGGCAAACGCAACAGAAGGAGCGCAAACGTGAAGACATCGAGGACGGAGCGTTTTGGGGGAAGATGCCTCAAGAAGGCACATTGAAAAAGTTTATTTCCTTGGTTTTCTTCTACATTTTTTTGTTTTATATTTACTATTATTTTTACATATTTATTCATGCCACCTGCAAACATAGTGCTTAATTTTACAGAATTATAGTAGAAATATTATAAAATACATTATGGGAAGTATTTTATCAATAGAACTGACAATATAGTAAAATAATAATCGATTAGTAACTCTGTTAGCGAGTGCGAAAGATAAAATAATGATATTTATATAAGTTTTTATTCAAATAACAGAATAATATAAATATATTTAATGTAGATATGATGGACATTGAGATTTTTTGTGTGTTCCTGATTTCACGAGTCGATAGAGCACTATATATTAAAGAAATTCACAAGTGGATTTTGCTCCTTGGAGACGCACTGAGGGAAGGAGACAGAGGTATCTGACGAAGGAGGTGGAGAAGGGCAGCCGGTGCATACGTCGACGGGTATCTTCTCTGTACACCGTGCTTCATAATTAATGTTACCGTTTTTTAGGGGATGTATAGAGGTTGTAATGTTCACTTTTTGCCAATGAATATATAGTTAATAATTTCGTATATCGGAGATACACATGAGACATTTTCTCCTGATTTATTGGCAACTCTTTATGCACAGGTGTTCCGCGGGCCAGTTTCAGACGCAATCAAGAATTTTGAAGCCATCTAAAGCTAGCAGCGCCCGAAATTCTTTCAACCAAAATATATCCAAAATTTTGGGCTAATGAAGTGACCTATTCACGAATTTTAGGCTGTTTTGGATTTCCAAAAATCGTGGGCGCTGCTAGCTTTTGGCTAAAGCTAGCAGTGACCACTCAGAAAATCCATCTCAAAATCAATTCAAAAAATATGAAACCACACCCACAATTTAAGGCTAATTTAAGACTCTAGGGGAAAAAAATATTTCAGCATTTATATTACAAAATTCAGGGCGGCACAAAGCAAAACAATTAAAATTGGTTCTTACGGGAGAATAAACAGCAAAATTAAAAATCCTCACAAAAATTATGAAAAACCACCCAAAATTTAGAACTAATTTGAGGCTCTAAGAAAAACTTTGGAACAAATTAGCATTAAATTTTGGGCGTGGTTTGATATTGTTGAATTGATTTTGAGATGGATTTTCTGAGTGGTATCTGCTAGCTTTGTATCACCTAGCTTGTATCATCTAAAGCAGCGCCCACGATTTTGGGAAATTCAAAAGAGCCTAAAATTCGGGAATATAGTATTAATTAGATCTAAACGAGCCTAAAATTTTGGATATACTCAGGTGGTTTTTGAGCGCTGCTAGCTTTAGATGGCTCATATTTCATGTACATGCCGAACACCTGTGCACACAAGGTTGCCTAAACATTAGAGACAGATGCCACTAGTACGAGTATAACTGAATTATAAGCAATTTCTCACTAAATGTTCATTGTCAAAAGTGATCACTTTCGACTCCCTTACACGTCCCAATTTATAACAATTATTCTAAGACACCTAAAATACAACAAGAATGGATGTTTCTTTGACAATTTTTGAGAAACTAGGAACACAAAACACTGTAAGTGTGCCACTGATGGGTAGTGAATGAATCCTCAGTCCTCCATAAGACATTCAAGATGAAATAAGGGAAGAAAGTAGAAAGAGATATTTCAAGATTATGATGTAGAGATCAGATTACTCCATTACACAATAAAACCGCACATAACCGGAAAAATTGCCTCCTAGGTTTTTAAAACCATTTTTCCTGTTCCATAGGCAAACGAGTTTTGAGACACAGATGGGGACTTCAACTCCTTCAGCGCACGTTAGGTTGAGGAATAGTGAGGACATGTGGCGGTAGGTGACGAAGTAAAGAGGAATCAGGCGAGGACGGAGTTATGTTTCTTAAAAAGTATTCACCTAAATGAGATCGTTTTAAAATTTTTTATCGCATTTTTGGAGAATTACCTCTTCTCACCTTCTCCGTAGAGTGGGAAGTCAGTTGTAAGAAGTATCTCGAATTCAATGTAAAATACAATTAGAAGAATAAGAAGATAAACCACATTTCACGATAAAATTAAAGCGAGAATTTGATTTTCTGTAATAATTAATATCCATCCTTGCGATAGAACACTCGTGATTTTGGATTCAGTCGTGTATGGTGGTGTAGAGAATGTAAGTATACTTGTAAGTGTGGGTATGAAACCGGAGAGGATGAGATAAGCATAATGAATGATTGATTGATGATTTCGGGCGTGTCAATTACTATGGTCATTAGTCCCGTAAGTGTAGTGCATGTTCTTCCTCGGGAGGTAGCGCTGGTCTTCCCTCACTGGATGGCGAGATCGGGCGCCGACCTACCGTCAACTATCGGGGATTTCCTCAACCACGGACCGCGCGCAATATTTCCTTCCTCTTCCTTATCCTATCCTCTCCTCTTACGCACTCTTACGCACTACACTACTACACTACCACACATTCCGGGAGATCGGTCGGGAGCTTAGAGCTTGTCACGGCTGGAGCGTTGCCCCGCTGGTGGGAGCACCAATCAACTACCGGAATGAGTGGTAGTGTAGTGCATGTTAGTGTAAGTGTGTGTAAGAGGAGAGGATAGGACAAGGAAGAGGAAGGAAATATTGCGCGCGGTCCGTGGCATGTTTGTTAGAGTAATGCTCCGGCATTCGCCCGGTGTTGATTGAAGAAACCACAAAAAACTACCGATCAGAGCAGCCGGCCGCTAGAATTCTCCTCCAGACAGCGACTGAATTCAACCTACCTGAAAAGATAGTGTCGAAAATCCTGCTGCCGTCGGGACTCGAACCTTTTACACCAATAAAATAATATCTATTTGATGCCTTCCTCCGAGTCAAGTGTCTGAACTATCCACAATAATGTATAATATTATGTAAAATAACCTTCTGTATTTGTCATATTGTAACTTATATACTTTGTAACTTACATACTTTGTAAAGACTTAACAGACAGAAATACTTTGTAAATATATGTGACTCTATATTACAACCTTGTGGTCGCTCAAGACCTAGTTGTTTATGTGACCTTTATAAATAAATTAAATTTAAAAAAAAAGACAAAGATCAAGTAGAACAGTGTAATTAGATATATAGGTTTCCAGATGAATTCTATTATCAGTACTATAGTTGTACAAGAGTGAGTATAGTGCAGTGTAACAGTGAACTAGAGACAGAAGTGTAACATTGACAACGTTGTCCAGTGTAAATAATTGTAGGAAAATAATTGTAAGACCCACAAATGTTGTTCAGTTGTGTGAATATTACCAAGAGCAATCCTCCATAAGGAAAGGCCGTTGCCTATCCAGGGATACTCAGGCTTTTTTATTTTTATTTATTTATTTATTTATAAAAAGAGAAGAAACAGGTTAAAAAGTAAGAAATAAAGGTAAAACTGCCAATCACAAAGAATGTAACAATAAATTCGGTGGTTGATGACTGAAAACGAGTGCAGACAACTGTTCCGAAAACAACTTTAAATAAGGTTGCCTGAATGGCAATAGAAGTGTATATCGCTCATATCAAATTAAGAGGACTATTTTCGTTCTAAATAGGAAATGAAACTATCGAAATGATTATCATATTTATAAGTTGGCTATATTACATTTAATACATTTCAGGACACTGCACTATCAAAATGCGTACTACTTCCACCGCTTACAGTTTTACTTTCAGAAATACAAATTTGTGAATGCCGACTAAAGTATGACTAATGTCGATGATCATCCGACCAACGAAATATATCGTAAATATCCTGATTGTGATGAATCCTCCTCCTACAATCACACGCATGTCGGTCATACGTATTCCACGCCCAAACTATGTTCACCTACACATGGTTAAACTGAAAAGATTTCGTCACGTTGAACTGCCAAGACGTTGACTGCCAAGAAAACGTCAGTATTTATTAATAAATATTAGAATTAATAACAATCTAGAAATGTATTATGTTGAGAAAAGAACAACAGGATCTGCTAACATACCAAGGAAATGAAATTCACCGTATGGATTTTCCATTTTTATTAATTATTAAAAGAAGCTAATACATTTCACGATATTCAACGACACCGATTCGAAAAATTTCAGTTGTGAACAAATTGATTCTATCAATTTTGAATTTTTGTATGCCCGCAAAGTTGTAAATAATATCATCAATCTCAATGGATGCATCATAGAATGTAGTAAATATTGCATTTGTGTTGATCATTGTTGCATCAATCGTGTGCATGGATAGTTTCGTGGCCAGCGCGAGGTTCGCCTGGTCGCCGCCGCAGGAGAGCGCGCGCTGCCTCCGCCCCGCGGCTGCCTCCGCTTCCTCCCGGCCCGCGCCCCTCGGAGCGCCGTACACTGCCTCCTCCTCCTCCTCCTCTCCTACGGAGGACAAGCGCACGATTGCAAGGATTGCAACTGTCGCTTGCACTCGCCCTCGTAGCTTCTCGTTCTGCCCACTCACCTTCCTCCGAAGAGGTGAGGGTGCGCAGTTCAACCCTCTGCACCCGCGCAGCAGCACAGAGTCCCAGCGCCTGAGTCTGCGCAGCAGTCGGCCCATTTTGTGCTCTGAAGGCGCCCGTCGCTACGAAACGACTGCTTTGGGGGAACAATGGGCCGCTATTCCAACAACGACAGGTTAAATTGTTGGGTCGATGGTGCAAAATATGTACCACTGTGCGTAATTCATCGACCGCTCGGAGGTACAAAATTTGAACTATCGTTTCTTCTCCGTATGTGTTGATTCATGGTAGGATAATTTATGTACCACTCTTAAAGATTGTCGCAAATAGTTCCCAGAAGCACCGGCAGATAAGGGCATGATAAAAGCCTTCAGAACACCTGAGAAGCGCTTTTTGATAAAGTCTGCAAGACAGTTTTTTGTCAGCTGTTTGTGTTAACCGACGTTCGAGCTGTGCAACTAATGCAAAACTTTTCCAATGACCCCTTCCTTGAAAGTAGGAATCGACGTTCAACAGTTATTGTTTCTTCATTGTTCACCAGTAGAAAGTATTAAACCCTCTCGTCATTAGAAAGCTCATAGTCATTGTCAAAACAACGAGCCTCCTGTATCGTGCTTAGTGGTTATGGGCTTGAACGGCGGTGAGTTGAAATAACGTTTGCTCTTGGAGAAAACGCCGAAGAAGGAAAATGAAATACATTGCCTTAATAGACCAGTATATAATTATTATTGGACTCCTTCGCAGTGGTTTTGCTGTACCAATGTCTAGAGAGCGACAACCTCACGGAACCACTCGTAGTTTTGCCTCAGAAACAAACGAGTCTTGTGACATACGACGGATTCCGATTTCACCGCTCTGTAAAACTGTCACTCTGGGTATATTGTCTTCCATCCAAGAGAGAGATGTTTCCTGCGTATGGGAAAGAAACAATAACGGAAAAATTGTGGAAGAATTTTATATCTAAGCTTACAGCCCTCCGCCATCGACTGAGGATGTCTAACTTGCGCACACAACACTGGGCACATCGCCCCGTAACATGTATGTCACAAGTTCGGCTCTGACAAATATATTTTATGATTTGCATATTCAAACAAATTGTAAATTAGCGCCAGTTAACTTTCACACTACATTTAAGTGCTCTAGTGGTAACTATTGTCCGACCTAAGAGAGCCTGCCTGCGCGATGTACAGCACTGGAAACATAAATTGATCGCGGCCGTCTGCGGCTAAGTTCAGCTTTTGCATGGCTTGGCCAGCCCTTGTCATGACGAAACGTCGCAGGCGGAGCCTCACAAACCATCGTAGCCAATCTCAACGCAGGGGGGAATACCCTTCCAAAATTACGTCGTACAAAATGGCGGGCGCCGCTAGTTCAGATGTGGAAGTATTTTCAAATAAAAAATACATGGAAGAAACAATTGAATGAACATGAAAGTAAATTCATTGAAATATATATGAACACATAGCTCTTAACCCCTGTTAACACAATTCTTTTTTAAGAAATTACATTGATATGAGATAAAATAACACTAATTTTAGAATTACGTTTTTCTACACATTTAAATTCCAATATTCTTGTCCAAACACAATTTATGAACTTTATCAAATGACCAGTTTACTACAGAATTTTGCGATAAGAAAAGCGATTATAATTGAATATTTTCAATTGTTCATATGTATATTTCATTTGCAAAAATGCAAAATACTGTCTTTCACGAATCGTTAGGACTGCTAGGGAACCATTTCAATAAAAGAAAGTAAAATTCAAAGACCAACTGTATATTTATTATTAAAGTAACAATTAAACTAGATATTAAGAAATTAATTGGCATCTCATGTCAAAATTGTTAATTTTCTATTATCAAATTAGGGACAATTTGGGGACACTCCCCGGCAGGAATAGCACATATTTCGCAATTGTTTATAAAATTGTTAATTGTTGCAAAATTTTCAATTCGCTGTTTTCGTTTTTTTTGACATCAGAAAACCCTTCCCACTTGAGAATTGCAAAATTTGGAAATTGTTTATAAAATTTTTAATTTTTCAAACAAAACGTATTGCTTTTTTAAAATTGCCTTTAAACGAGATGAAATATTCGGCAATCCGATTAGCGCTATCTCTTTCGTTTTCGAGATACGTAATTGTTTATAACAAAATTAGCATGTAATGACAACTATTGTTTTGGCAGTTTCCACGCTAAGCTTTTCTACAGGCCGTTTTGCAACGGCTTGCTTAGTTTCTCTGGCAAAAACATTTGATGTTCCTAACGGGGGTGGAGGGGACAAGCGGCCACAACGCTTGCATATATTGCCACGAAAATTGTTGCTGGTTAGATATTCTTGGTTTTCAGCTCCCTAATTTTTCATTTTATTCTAAATACTTTAAGTTCTATTTGTTGAACAATTACAGCATGAATTTTAAAATACTACTCAAGTCGGCTACCAAACAATCTTCAACTTGTGGAAAATTTTTCAAATTAAATATACAAGAAAACAATAATTTTGCATTAATTGTCTTCACGTATGAATATAGACATTAAAGCTTCCGGCTCCTCAGTATTCACACGTTCCAGATACGAAATACATTGTTATAACATTCACAATTTCATTCTAACCAGTAAGTCTGCTGCCTTTAGAAGCATATAGCATCAGCATCGAATATGCGAAAAAGTAATAATACTATTATAATATAGTATTGACATATGTTTATTTATGGACATTTGTAATTGAAGGAATGTGAACTTACGTATGCAGTTAAGTAAATTTCAATGAAGGTGCAAATAAACATGTTTTTAAAATTCAATTATTCCAAGTTCAGAACAATTCTTAGAAGTATTCTTTTCCATTCGACACTAACACGCCAATGCTTTTTGACACTACCCTCTGAATCTAAGTGGGTTGTTTGAGGTCATCGCTTAACGCGTCAAAATCATGGAAGTTTACACGTCTTCGAAATACGTATATGCCGAGGTCATCTTCATGAAACACAGAAAATCTCATATGAAAGAATCAGTCGTCATTTCAACAATGAAGCTACTATGACATAATAATCATAATATCATCAGTTTCGTTTACTTATTGTGTTCTTTCGAGCGTGCTCCGTGTCTCTGAGTAGCAAACATTAACATAATCGTTAAAATTAAAAGTAACGATTTAGGATGAAAATTTAGGACGAAGAAGTTCACATCTCCTTATAATTGTTTGTAAAAAGTCATATCAGGTTAGTATTATTGTCAAGAAAATTGTAATTTTATTTAATTTGAAATAACTGCTTGGATATTTTGGGGTTTAATTAAGAAAATATAGCTACCCGAATTTGACGCTATGAAAGTAAAGATTTCGAGGTTTCCACTACGAGACATTTCGTCATCCTTATTCATTTGCTTAGTATACTGCAATCGCTTTCATTTATCATCGATCATGTTACATAGGGTTTCTAATGTTTATATGATACCGGGTGTCCCACCAAATATGGACCACCCTCATAACTTCTAAACGGTTCAGGGTATCGAGTTGCAGTTGCTGAACAATGAAGAATCATGGGGCAGGTAACATCCTGGTAGAGGAATTCTCTATAATAGTTTTAGTTTTCGAGAAATTTAATCATCTTTGATTTTTTAAATCGAACTATATACTTTTTCATCAGAAATGGATAGATCATGAACATTGGAATAAAATGATGTATTATATGTTAGTATTTTAAAAATAATTTGAGTATAAAATTAGATTTTTGGCATCAGATTTTCAAGTAAACGGGTAGGCTTTGTAACAGTCGCCGTTTTGGGAAGGTGGCCTTCGCGACGTTGATTCTGTTTTGTGAAGAGAGGAGTGTGAGAGGGATGGTCGTGTAGCATGAAGGTGTAATTGTAGAAATTCATGATCTTGACATTAAAAATATATGAACAAACAACAATTTTAACGATCTGAATGAGAATTTTTCTCAGTTGTTCATCTGAGTTGAAGTTTTCTTCTTCTGAAATTCTAAATCAACGATAATCGAAAAGAACGAAATAAAAAATATGTTAAGGCTTTTTTGATCATTTTTACTTTCTAAATAGCTTCTAAAATATCCCAGAATCATTGATAAAAGTGATCAAGTCCAAAAATTGGTTGTTTTGGATAAAAAGCATTTACAGGTTTCTAAACCTTCCAAAAATCAGTTTTCGATTTTCATAATATTTATTGTAATGCTACATCTTCTATATTATTATCGTTTTAACATCAGTTTAATTTTTTTGTTATTTAATTGGTCAATTTTCGTAGAATTGGGGACTTCGTCCCCTTTACCAAGAAACCGACCAAATATTTATTACTTTCATATTTTATAATATTTAGATTACCATTGGAATAATATTATATATATATATATATATATATATATATATATAATATTACATGCGCTAGATGTTTAAAGACCTGCCACCAATATATGTGGAGGAAATTTGAATCTGTTATTTGCGCGTTAGAATATGAGAAAGAATACTCATATGTATTGGAAAAAAAAATAGTTTTGAGAGGGTAATTTAAAAAACTAATCCTGTAAAGTGAGCATGGTGATGTGGGATTAAGTCAGTCAGCCCACCTAAAATGTTCTTTTTAATTTATTTAAGTCACATGGACATCTATGATATTTAGTGACTATAGAGAAAAAACATGCCTGAAGAAAATAATGCATAAAACAGATGTTGAGAAAGTTAAAATGTTCTTGAAGTGAAAAATTATTTAAATTTGTATTAAAAGGGTGGCTCCCTGGCACATTTAAAGCTGTTATGTCGCTGGATGTGGTACCCGATTAAGGAGATATTTCGCTTTTAAACGTGAGGTGAGTGCAATTTTCTCGATAATTTAATTAAAACTTACACATCAATAAATATAATAAAATAAGAACTATATATTCATGAAATTAGTAACTTTTTACCATTGATGAAATATGTAGTTTTCGCCTCCTATAATGCTTAAAGTTTAGTTATAATAACGTATTGAAAGTTATTAGAAGTTCATGTTAATGCGGTTAGCTGGCCCAAATCTTTTGAGATTAGGTAGACAGTGGCTCAGTTAAGTCCTCAAAAACCTTTCTGTATAAAAATCTTAATATTTTTAATTGAGAATTCAGGAGAATTATATTGACAGCAAGATCAACAAAAAAAAACTTACACCCAAGAGCACCGGATGATATGGTTCAATGACAACCATCATTGCTACTGCAGAATCTGTGGTAGAGCGACGGTGATGAATATTGAATACTACTTTGTTAAATGGTAATCGAATTCAGTCTGTATTGAGGAGTTTTAATGACCTGCTGCTCACAACGACAGTTGTGATAACTTAAATCATAACGAAGAATGATCATTAAAATACTCTAAAAATGTTTTTAAAATGTTTAAAAAAGCAAACATAAAATGACATAAACAATTGATCAAAAAGAGGTCAGATGAACTACTCAAGCTGTTGAGTACTTACTGATGTAATCATGTCTGCAGCCTTTCGTTCAAGTGAACTTCACTTGCAAATTTTTGGTTTGAACTGGACCAGGAAATCTCTGTCTTTAGTTTTCGTGAAATCCGCCGCACCGACAATGGTGTTGATAGGCGTCACAGGAACCTTAGATTTCATAGGATTGACATTAAAATTTGTGAACGAAGAAATGGAATAGGTTACTCAGGAATTGTGGAATTGCGTTGCATCTCGTAAAATTATTTTAAATACTATTAAAATTATGTTAAAATAGATGAAATATGCGAAAAATGTTTTAAAAGGGACGAAAAAAGGTATCTAGAGGTGCTACCGAATGGCACAAACTTTCTCGTAGCAAATTTTTCTAATTTCCCTTGTGTGGACTGGCTTTAAGGTCTTCCTACATTCTCTCGCCAGCTGTCATCTATCGTTACCCAAAACACAGTTTTTTGCATTTTTCTCTTCTTTTCGGTTTCCAAATAGTAGAACCTATATAGAATATTAACATTCCAGATTATTAAAGAAGAAAACCTTGTCCTAAATAGAAATTTTCATTGAAAAATTTGAAGCCGTCTTTTAAGAAAATGGCGATTAAGCATTACTGTAAAGGAGGAATTTGAAACTCTTTTTCAGAGGAATCTCTTGAGTTTTCGAAAAACTTCATTCAAAGTCATTGGAAACACTTTCACTTATAAATGCAATAATGTATACAAATCAATGCAAATGTTCATATTAACGGTGTGAGAGGTACATAAAAATTACATCTGTGTATTTAAAAAAACCGAAAGAGTACACAAAAATGAATTTAACGTACACTAAACAGGGCATTTAGTACTATTTGTTGAAAACGTATGAAACAAAAAATTGGAGCAATTTTTGAGAAAATGGTGATTGAGTGTTTCTGAAAATTCGGAATTTTGTGCTCATTTTCACAAAAAACTGTTGAGTTTTCGAGAAATTTTATTCAACATTATTTAGAGCATATATATACATAAATACAATAATGTGAACAAATTGTCTCTAATGAAAATATGAGCTACGTGAGAGACAAGACAGAGAAAATCTTTTTTTAAATTGAAAATATTGTACGCCATATTGCGAGGAAACTATTGAAATTTTCAAAACAATGTGCAAGACCTTAATGAAAGGAGTAATTATGGACAACAAATTTCATTTGAAGGGAAAATTTGCAATTTTTTTCAGTTGTGGGAAGGTACCAGAAAAATTCAAACTTTTGCAATTTTCTGAAATCTTGTTAACCGTGAAAATAGAACCTATGCCACTTTTATAAGTGTATTTTGCTCTGTTATTACAATAAATTTAAAGAAAAAATTTTGAGCAAAACTTTTGAGAAAATTTCGAGAATGTCCGTGGGGCTTGATCTAAACACCCCCAAGTTTTAAAGAATGGTTTTCAAAATTTCAAAGCTTCAACTACAGATAGATAGTCAGATGTTTCTTCAATTTGAAAAAAAATCCTGCGCATGGTTTAAGCGCAAGTAGTGTTCACAGACGAAAAGACGGCGGGCGTTTCGCTTTCAATTGAGTTTTCGGCATCAAGATCCGACAAAATAGAGATTCTGGCTACATTACATATTAGAGGACTTTTTTCTCTTAATTAAGAAACTGCATTTATCCACTTTTTCGTTATCAGGACCTGGCAATGAATTTTTTGCCGAAAATCCGCCGTTTTTTCGCGCAGCATTACATAACTTTCTCTACATTAGGTATATTACTCCGTATATACGTAGGTATGCAAGAAAGTAAAAATTATATTTCATTAAAATCTGTCTCCTATTTATAATATACTCGTAGAACTGTGTTCAACATGCTCTTAATAATTCACTTCACTACAAAAAGAGCCTCAGTTAAGTGGATCATTTTTGTCACACCATCACACCATACTGCAGTTAAGTGGATCATTTTTTCGTCTACGTTTCTGCATCCCACGAAATTTGCTAAAACTTGAAAATTAAAAATTTGTATTACTGTTTCTTATATTAACTTCATATTATTGTATATTAAGATAGCTAACCTAAGATACACAAATGCAAAAAAATAAAATAAAAAGCATATCTGGCCCAGTTAACCAAACTGTCCTGTATAATACGAATAACTGGAGTTATTTCCACTCCTCACAATTTTGCATAGTGTAACGATTATGGACAATGTACTGAAATTGCATGTTATAATGTTCTAACCGAAGTGCTAGCAGTACGTTTTTTCGAAATTTTGATTGATAAAAACGAATGACGGCATGCATAGTAATAGTCTAGTTTTTTGATATTATAATTGTTTGGTGATGGAAACACCAGAATAACGTTCGTCAAGAAACTATTAATTTTTAACTTACGTTCATTGAGCAAAATAACTTGTTTACCGTGTGATAAGTTAAAGCTCTGATGAGTCCCAACGAAAAAAGTACGTCTTAATCCATTTATCGAGTACTTTATGCTAACAAATGAAGCTGAATAATAATGTTATCTTCTAAAATATTTTGATATTTCGATAGCAGAAAGTCGTCAAATGATGACATTAAGCGATAGTGTTGCGTAATATTCATTTTCCCACTTCCCAGGCAATATTCTGCGTCCGTTTATTTTCTGACTCCCAATTTACAATTAGAGAAAGCGTACCTCCCCATCTCCGTTCTGATAGACTGAAACATTTTCTTGAGAAACTTCAATAAAATATTTCAATAGTCTTTAATTTTTTGAACTTAATTTAATTGATTTAAATTACTTAATTAATTTAAGTTCATTCACAATTAACTTTGTAATTGCAGAATTACATGAATTCAAACGGATTGGTAAGGCTGTATTAGTATTTTTTGATATTTTGCGATTAAATAAAAAAATAGTTCACGCATTGGTAGTGATGTAAAAAAACGATAATAATATAACCGTATAAACCCGTTTTTTTCCTAGGGCTTTTATCCGGCCGACAGCCGGTTACCCTTTACGTCCCGATGGGACGCATATTCGACCATACACTAGAGAAACATTTGCGGGCTCCTCTGATCTGGGGTCAGCAGAACGCGAGGCCCTCCGCGACAACACACACAAAGTCAAGGGACAAACAGCCATGCCCAAGGCGGGACTCGAACCCGGGACCCTTCGGACCGAAGCGCTGAGTCGGTACTCGCTCTTAGCCACCTCGGCCATCCAGGTCGGCATAAACCCGTTTTTATATACTTATATTATGAGACTTGAGATTTGAAATTATACGTGCAATTTTTCCTCTTGCAGCCGTCGACACTGTCGTTTTTGGGGAAAGTGGCCTTCGCGACCTTTCCCCTGTTCTCGCAAAAGTATTGGCGCCGCGAAGGCAACCTTCCCCAAATGCGACAATTGCAACGGTTGCTAACAGGAAATCTCGTACAGTTAGTTCAAAATCACATGTCTGAAAGAATAATTTTATACTCAATATACTATCAAAACATTAACGCATGTTACAACAATGCATTCGTCTATTTATGATTATCTATCGCTAGTGAAAAAATATATGGTTCCATTTAAAAAATCAAAGATAATTAATTTTCTCGAAAACTAAAAATATTTCGAATTATGTCTCTACTGCACATTACTTCTCCCATGGTTCCGCATTGTTAAGCGAAAACTGCATTTAGATATCGGGAACCGTTTAGAAGTTATGAAGTGGCCGGGACTCTGTATAATTCTATTTCTCAGAAAATTTTCATGACGAATTTTTCTATTTTCCAATAAATAAGCGCTTTTTACAACATTTATTATGTTTTATTTAATAAAAACCTCATGAAAACATTGTTCCCTTTTGTAATTCAGTTACCCACCTCCCAGAAATGTGTTTGCGCTCAAATTTCTTTCGTTGCCCGCTGCAGCGACGATTTTGAGCGGCAGCACCCCCGAGGCATAAATAGGAACACGAATGCCCATGCGGGCAAAACTGACCGCCCTTGCTATATATTCTGCTAGGATATTATTTGATTGACAGTCCCAACTATTACGATCGCGACATTTTACAATCTTTTATTTTAGTCATCAATATTCCCTTCGAGATTCTGAATTTTTTTTTCCGAAACTTGGCATATTGTCAGTCCACTCTTAATGCAAGTATTCTTCAGCTCACCGATCGCAATAAGACGTGACTTGAACCGCGAGTACTTGGAAACAGCAATCTAGATTAAATCAAGAATAACATTGGCATCAGTTAAACCCCATTCCTAAAATACATTAACAAAATTATATAAGAAACAGAAAACTGATTAAAATGCAAACAAAATGAAAGACAAAAAATTGAATTAAAACTATAATGATAATAGGACGCACTATTTGGTATCGCAATATTATAATAATTCATGAAGTCCGCAGAAAGGTTTCCAATCTCCAAAAGTTTTGTCCACACTAGGAAACGAACTCGCTTAGGTGCAGAGAGTTGTTACCATGTACACTACACTATTATCTCCCCAAGAATCACAGCCCCTCCAACAAAAAAAAGTTGGACAGATTAACACATGCTCATGAACGAGAATGAAGTTTGTTTAGAATTTTACGTGCGGTCTCACAGTCCGCGGTATCTACTAATGTTTGAAAGTAGGATGTGACTGCTATAAGTTTGAGATGGTCTGTTGGAATTTACTTGTTTCGGAAAATACTGTATGAACAGAACATTTCAAGAGTTCAATTCAATAACACGGCGACTCGAGCAAGTCACCTCTGTGAGGGTCATTTCAAAACATAGGCGCGGGAGGGATGTTACTCCTTAATTATTAACAAATGAGACATCATTGAATTCCTCTATGATACATTCATTACAGGTAAAAAATGTATGGTTCTATTTGAAAATTCACATGTGATTCAATTTCACCCAAAACTAAAAATAATACACAATATATCTGCTGCCTATAACTTGCCTCGTGGAATAAATATGAAAATGATCTATCATGGCACCGCTCTGTCCAAAAGAATTTTGCAAAATAATTTATTTATAATGAATTTCCTCGCTAGACGTTATAAATATTGGCATACACTTTGCACCACTGAATAGAATGCATCCAACCACAAAGAAATCTTCAAATTTGCAGGACAACAGTTAGTCTCAGCGTTTTGAAATTTGCCAGAGAATTTATTTATAACACAGACGAATCAAAATAACCAAAGTACTGTTTCAACGATACATGAAGAATAGAAATTAAATTTCGAAAGTAAAAAAAGCTCATGAGCAACAATTTCCACTGATTTGTCGTAAGTCACAAATCGTTAATACAATTAAATCAGCAGAAAGCAAGACACTGCAAAACTATTTGAATTTTATACTTGTCCGCCAAGATCGAATGAATTGGGGCTTGGAAACAAGTGAGGGTTGGCATCAGACGCAAAATTCCTATAAACAATTGCGTATCTCGAAAACGAAAGGCGATAGCTCCGGTTGGATTGCGGAATTTTGCATCTTGTGTAAAGAGAATTGAGATGAAAAAATAAAAAAGAATTGCAAAATTTGTAATATTATAAACAATTTCCAATTTTTGCATTTCTAAAGTGAGAAGGGTTTTCTGATGTCAAAAAAACGAAAACTGCGAATTAAAAATGTTGCAATAATTAACAATTTTATAAACAATTCCGAAATGTGCGCTATTCCTGCCGGGGAGTGTCCCCAAATTGTCCCTAATTTGATGATAGCAAAATAACAATTTTGACATGAAATGCAAATTAATTACTTAATATCTAGTTTAATTGTTACTTTAATGATAAATATACAGTTGGTCTTTGAATTTTACTTTCTTTTATTGAAATGGTTCCCTAGCAGTCCTAACGATTCGAGAAAGACAGTATTTTGCATTTTTGCAGATGAAATATACATATGAACAATTGAAAATATTCAATTATAATCGCTTTTCTTATCGCAAAATTCTGTAGTAAACTGGTCATTTGATAAAGTTCATAAATTGTGTTTGGACAAGAATATTGGAATTTAAATGTGTAGAAAAACGTAATTCTAAAATTAGTGTTATTTTATCTCATATCAATGTAATTTCTTAAAAAAGAATTGTGTTAACAGGGGTTAAGAGCTATGTGTTCATATATATTTCAATGAATTTACTTTCATGTTCATACAAGTGTTTCTTCCATGTATTTTTCATTTGAAAATACTTCCACATTTGAACTAGCGGTGCCCGCTATTTTGTACGACGTAATTTTGTTAGGGCACTCCCCCTGCGTTGAGATTGGCTACGATGGTTTGTGAGGCTCCGCCTTCGACGTTTTGTCATGACAAGGGCTGGCCAAGCCGTGCAAAAGCTGAACTTAGCCGCAGACGGTCGCGATCAATTTATGTTTTCAGTACTGTACCAGGAACACAAAATATGTGGTGATTTTAAGGTTCATTTTAAGGTAATTCATGGGTATGCTGTTCGGTTTTACTCGCAGGTTGCACAAAATACCCCTGCTTTTGTCTGTGAGTGAGACGCTTACACCACTGAACCCAAAAAGAATAACCATGTAGACAATTTGTACGTTCGAAAAACATAAAAGCTCTTGTTGACAAGTTCGTCATACCGTTACCTCCACTTCAAAACAAACTTGGGCTTATGAAGCAATTCTTTAAAGCTCTAAAAGATGAAGGTGAATGCTTTCAGTACCTGTGTCATCGATTTCCTGTCATCAGTAATGTCAAAACAAAGAGGATATCTTTGTAGGTTAAGTATCAGGAAACTTCTACCTCATGTTACTTTTGAAGATGCTACGTGCGCTGCAGAACGATAGGCGTGGATGTTATTCCGAGATGTGACCAAAATCTTTCTTGGTAACATAATGGATTCAGACTACAAACAGTGGATAAAATGCTTGTTTCGTTCCAAGATTTAGGCTGTAAGATGAGCTTAAAAGTGCACATGTTGCATTCGCATTTGAACTATTCCCCGGAGGATCTGGGAATGCTGTTCGAAGAGCAAGGGAAAGATTTCACCAGAATCTAAAGGAATTGGAACGCAGATATCAAGGGAAATGGAACAAAAACATGCTTAGAGATTACTGTTGGTTTACTAAAGAAAGAAGATTCAAGTGTATTTCACACGGGAAAAAATGCAAAGAAGTTTTTCAAATTAAGTTAAGACGTTATAAAATTGAAACCGTGGTCTTACCATTATCAATACATTAAGAGGTATTTGGTCCTGTGTTGTTCTTTAAATCAGTATCCGCAATGCATTACATATTTCTGTGTTATGTTCATAGATATGTAATATAGTAGTGTTTAGATAAGTGAAATAATAAAAAATGAATCATCCCTATATATGATTGTAAATTAATTGTAAACTTGCCTGTGTACTCGTCTTGTATTCCTCGTATTTTCATTTTAATTTTGCACAAAAGCCTGATGTGAGAGAGAAACACTGGTTTAAGATCCTAAATGAACATGTGAGAAATATAAAAGATCACACTTTAAACTTTATGCAATGATACGAAATTTTCAATTCGCAGGTCAGTGTTAATGAAGAAGTTATACGGTTCATGTACCTTTTATTTTTATTCCATACGCAGTAAATTGTTTTAGGGATCAGATGATATCAAATGGTATATAACATATCTCACCGAGCATTCTGAGGAGTAATTTATAAAAATCTGCTGGAAAATTCATGGTAAACGGTAGTACTGGCACTCGGCCTAGGTGTTAAGCTGCACAAACCATGCTTTTGTGGGCACTGGTTCTCTTCAGCATTTTTGTCACGCATTGCAGTCAACAGCATTTTTGTAACGAAGAATGTAAATAGTATTTTTTGCTAAGACTTGAACACCAAATTCAAATATGAAATCAGTTTTGTTTATCATCCTGTTTTCTTGTTAAACGCTACTCTACGAAAGTGGTTGAAAACGCTGCATATTGGTTAGTTTGCTGCAGCTTTATTTAATAATTCTGCAGATGTAATTGTTCAGGAACAATCTAAATGTGGAATTCTTATACACAACACTGAACTTAGAAAAATCACCTTTAGGAAATTATTGGGGGACGTGACTGAATGAAGTATTGACGTACATTTCATAATCCCACATAAACTCGTATGAGAAAATATGTTCCGAAAGAAGATAAGTGTTTTTAACTGTGAATATCAACAAATGGTGCTTGTACACCAAAAGACTCAATTGGATCTTCTCTGTTCGATTCGAGAAGCCGCGCTGAACACAACGGAAACCTCAGGTCTCTCACCTTGAATGTGTCTACACTGAGTGTGATTGTGTCTATTGTAATAATAATATTCCACTTTTGCTACCTATCCTATCCGCGCGTTGGGCTGCCAATGCAATAGATTCACCTGCTCTGCCTTCCTACACGGCTATACTTCTAATATCATAAATACATATACACACTCCTAACTTGGGCTGACAAATAATCACTTACTTATTATTCCTATTATCTTTAAACACAAATGGGCGCCTTGTCATCAATACACACACTTCCTTTTCAACCTACTTTAGTTATTGCACTCGTCCGTTCGCTAGCTAATTTTATACAACTTTTAATTCTTTCTGGGCGTGAATATGTGACTGCCCTATACAGGGCTTCAAACGAGGTACCTATGCGCGAGCGTGCGGGTCTGCGTCTAACTACGCAAATCAGAACACATTCTTTAATGGTTTACTGATGAACCCGAATGTGTTCATCTGAATTTATGTTAGTTCTGTTGACTTTTTCTTTTCCTCTGATATTTCAAAATGGCAAATATATATTCAATGATAGTGCCCTCGGATGGCACACAAAACAAAAAATAGCAAACAAACAATACCCTTAATATTAAAACACACAAAAAAATAATGACCATTCACACTTAACTAAGTTTTCACGACATTTAAAGTTCCCGCGGCGAGGAAACACTGTTCATTCACGAATGAAAATAAAATATTTAAAGTTCCCACGGCGAAGAAACACGGTTCGTTGCACAAATGCAAATAAAAATATTTAAAGTTTCCGCGGCGAAGAGACAGTTTCGTTCCGCGAACTAAAATGAATCTGTTTGTATTTCCTTTTACTGTCCCGAGCACGCTAAACTTCGTGTTGTAAACACTACAACACAAAATGCCCACGACCACTGTTCAAAAGTGCAACCGCGTAAAATTAATGTTCGCGTCGCTTTTACTTGTAAATTATTCGCCATTACTTACAAATCCATTCGCCCGTTTGTTGCAACCTTTTTGTCCGCATGAAAATATCTAAAAATGTTTTCAAATTACACTTCCAAACAATATTTTTTTTTTAAATTTTACATTTACGCTAACGCGGAGCTAGCGTTTTCACCAAGGGCACAACACTATCTCATCATTTTCTCTCTAGCATTCTTGTCCAATATCTTAAATAGATTTACATTGAACAGACGCCGATCGCTTGCCCGTTGCCACAAACAAGATTACAAAATATTTATTATTTTCATGTTTTAAACGTTCTTACGCCTTATCACCGGTTCTCAATACTGTCTATAATTTCTCTGATAATTACTGCATTATTGTGACATACCAGACTGTCACACAATATTTTGATGGGAGTTCGGGACAAAAATTTATTAAATTCAACGTAAAAAGTGTAAATGTTGAGGGCATAGCCATTCAGGAGTTCCTTAGCAACCAGGGAAGCGGAAGTAAATAAATATAGCGCGTCAAGAAGATTGTGATATAAGGGCGTGTAGGATTGATGGTAAACTGGTAATGGGGTATGACGTAGAAGGAATCTCGAGATTGTTTTGTAAAACAAGAGACAAGAATATATGAAAGTTATGAAGGGTTGAACTTTTTGTAATATTAGAGAGATGAGCTTTAGACCGTGTACCGTACACATTGTACTACAGAGGTTATTGTAAATGATAGATGCGGGACTTGGTGGAATTTTGCGGGAAATAATTGAGCAGTGAGGACTGATAAATATTTTGTGGGCGTAATTCTATTTGGCACCGAGAGTGCGCAAATCGGGCTTGAAGAAAATACGGACGTGAGAGCAGGAAAGAAAGGCTCGAGACATATTTTGTAGTTTAGGGGATGAACATTATATTGAAAGAGAAGTGAAAGAGAGTTGGTTCAAGTCACTGCTCATTGTAGTTTTCCAATCTTTTTAATTAAACGTGAATATTGATTCTGAACGCTTTTTGTAGGGAGTGTAGCACGGATTTCTCTTAACATTCAAAGTCAGGCAGTAACTGTTTTCACGACTATGCTGTTAACTCCTTTAGTTTTGTCCAGTGAATTCATTATTGATTTCAGGAGAGAAGGTTTGTATTTCCATGTGATTCTATTACTTTCTTGGTAGCTGTCAATTGTAAATCTTCGTTAAGACAGATTTTATTTTATTCTTCTTAGGTTGACTGCTGGAAGCGGATTTGTTCGTTTTACTAGTTTCTCCTGAGTCTTTTTCTGATAGTTCTGTAACAGATACTTCGGAATTGTTGTTAATTGTTTCATTATCGCTCTTACAAGATGGATGAACAAATGACGCAGTTGTAGAACTATTTGTCGGCAGCGGACGTTTCATTTAAGCCGCGGGACTGAAGATCACATCAACTTGGATGTCAGCTGTGGCAGCAGGTGTTGGGTCTGCGGAGTGTGGGGAGAAGTTTGCTGGTGAAGGGGAGGGGGAAGTTAAGGAGACAGGGAATGGGAGGGAAGAGGTGCTGGGTTGCGGACTAAAAGGGTAACTGGGGGGCGGTGAGCATTGGACAGGTGCAGGTACAGTCTCTTCTTTCTCATCGATAGAGGGTAATTGTTCTTGTCCAAGGAATGAACTGTATTCCATAGGGCAGTTCTTGCCCAAGTGAACATGTTGTTTGCAGTGAAACATACTTGGGTTTCTGTAACCTGACCGATGAAAGCTGATGGTTATGGTTTCGTCCAATCGGGAGCTGAAATGTCACCACAGTGATGACGTTTCAGCTCTCGATTGCATGACACCGTAACAGCTGATAAAGTGTCATCGGCCAGGTTAGAAAAACCCAATTACAGTATATGAAGTTATTCAGATATCCAATGTGGCACATCTTCCATTAGGAATCGAAAGGATTCTAGTAACTATTTTTCATCATCTGGTGCAATGAAGGTCTGATGGTGAAAACTCATATGACTTAGCCTGAGGTCAGAAAATCATGCACTGAGAAAATATAATGGTGCCACAGTTTTGATGCCTAAACTCTTTAATTTATTTTCTGATACATTATGGGGGACACTAGGGCACATATACAACAAAATAATTATCTTGTTTTGAGATGTTAACGGTCTGATGGAGAATTGCTGATCTAGTACTGTGATTGACTTACATTCATTAAGTAGTTTATCTGCTATCACTTTACTTGTAAGGTAAATGCACAGTCTGTTATTTTTTATTTTAAATACAAATTTGATTTTTGATGGATCTATTACTTTAGCTAATGTTTGAATGAAATCAGCAATTGGAGCAGAATTTGCTGAATCGATAGAATAGCAGTATCATTTTTAGGGACATAGTACCTTGAGACGCTTGCGCGTAGCTCATTCTGGTTGGTGGCAGACTTGTAGAACTTGTTGGCTGATCTGATCTCGTGGTGTAGAATCCATTTGGGTTCTTCTAAGATGTATATGGAGTATAGCAGTTTAAACACGCATATTCACAAACACGCGCAAACAGAGAAAAGAGCACTCATACCAAAAGAGTCTATTGCTCCGTTAGGAGACGTCCGAACAAGTCGGTGTCGCGACGTGAACTGTTTGTGAAGGTTTGTACTTCGTATTAATTCAGAAGAAGAAATGCCTCGTGACTGTCCGTAAACGTTATGTTACACCTGTGGAGAATTTACTCTGAAATCGCAAAAACCCAAAGAATTCTCTCAGAAGGAAGTGTCCAAATTTATTACAAGGTTGGCGACCAAACCATAAAATTGGTCTTATAAATGCTGTGTGTCGTGTGTTATATTCTTGACATGATGGTTAAAAGGTTTACGACATATGCCCTATGCAGTACCCAAGATTTTGGGGGAACACACGGATCACACAATGCCTATTTTTGTCTGTCACAGATAGCTGAAATCACCTCAAAACCTAAGAAAACTGTGCAATATCCTAATTTACCCTAAGGCCTGTGTGCCACAGTGAAGAATTGCCGGTACTACTACTTTCTGACAAAGAACGGGAAACTGAAAAAAAAAAATGCTACAGTGACGAACATTCAGAAGACAGAGGAGGAAATATTCATGCTGACCCAACATTTGAAGCCTCCTATGAATCATTCCATGCCTCCTCTGCACGTTTCTTAACACTCACGTTATTGTATTTCTTACTGTAGACATGTAAATCTGTTATTAGAGCTTGTCAATTTGCCAGATACATATAATACATAAGGAAACATACATAATTACAATAATTATCACATGAAAACTGAGGCCAATGTATAAATTCTGAAATTAGATCTGAATTAAGAAACAAATTATTTTTCAGAAACAGTGTGGTTTGCTCTTGTTACAGGAAAAGGTATTTTATGTAGACCAGTGTTACCAAACTCGGCCTAATATCCTCGTTTGATAGTTCTCCAACCTCTTATTGTAATACGATATTTATATTATTATATTGCAATATTTATGATGTAAATTAATATTATGTACGTTTAATAAAACTCCTTTTATAAAACTCGTGTAATGTATTTTACTCGTTTCTTTATAATGTGTTTTACATGCTTCTTCTCGCTGGCAGAACGTATTACATTTTCAGTCGCACAACCGATTCCAGCGTTCGATTGATTGATTGATTTGTGATTCCTGGCGCGTCTACTGCTAAGTTATTCCTATAAGTGTAGTGCATTTTTATTGCGGGAGCTGGCGGTGATCTTCCCCCGCTTGCTGTCCATGACACCTTGCGTGGATTTCCCTATCCAGGTATCTCCCACAAGCATGGTACCACCTCAGCCACGCCAAGCTCCAAGCTCCCGACCGGTCTCCCGCAATGTGCAGTAGTGTAGTGCATGTTAGTGGAAGTGTGTGTGTAAGGGAAGAGGATAGAAGAGGGGTCCGTGGTCCCTTTGTGAGGGTACTGCTGCGGCATTCGCCTGGTGATCGGAGAAACCACGGGACCTGAGCAGTCAGCCGCTAGGGTCTCCTCCAGTCAGTGGCTGCGCAGCCAGAGAGGCTGGCCAACCGCTCGGCGGCGAGGGCGGCGGCGGCGGCGAGGTGCGCCCAGGCGAGGGCGGCGAAGGCGGCGCGCAGGTGGCGCACGCGCAGCGCGTAGGGCGGGCTGCGCGGGGCGCGCGCGCGCAGCTCCGACGTGCCGTGCGCAGACAGGTAGTTGCGCAGCGCGTCGCCGTCGTACTTGAGGTAGAGGCCCGCCTGCAGGGCGCGCAGCTGCACGCTGTCCACGGCGCGCAGCAGCGGCGACCCGCGCGGCGCGGCGAAGCTCTGCGCCCAATCAGCACTCGTTACACGGAGCAACAAATCGGCGGTTCGAGAAGGGGCACAGTTGCCAACGTTTCGGTCGTTGATTGGTCAATGTACACTGCTATGGTCAATAGTACCCGTTAGTCTAGTGACTGTTTTTTTTATTTGGAGGGGGCAGTGTTCCTCCCTTGCTGGATGTTGAGTTCCAGCGCCGAACTACACGTCGGCGGAGGGGGGTTCCCACAGGTATATTCCCCAGAGGAGCCCCATCTCATTGGACAAGCTCCCAACTGCTCTTCCGATATTTGTGGTAGGGTAGGGATGGTAAATGTGTATAGCCATGCGTGTGTAATGGGAGAGGAGGGGCAAGCAGGTGGAAAGAAATATCGCGCGTAGTCCTTGGTCGTTTGTTAGGGTGGTGCTCCGACATTCACCTGCTATTGATATGGTGATCGGAAAACTACCGGTAACAGCAGCCAGCCGCTAGAATTCTTCTCAGAGCACGCAATTATATAACTTGAATACCTCAAAAGATACTTCACCTGAGAAGTGCGAATTTCATTAGCACTAAAGACTCGCAGATGGAGAATCTCGTGCCATTTCTGTGTAGCATTTACGGCGAGTGAATAGGACAGAGCAAACATACCATTACTGACTTTTTTTCAGCTTATCAATAGAAATTCTGTCGATCCTGAAAACAATCTATGCTGACATTAAGTTGAAAACTAGAGAAATTCCATTCAACTAGGTCATCGAAAAGGCACCAAAACAGAAACAAAAACAAAGAGGATGAAAATGAAAATTGTTTCAACAGTTCTAGAGTCACATAAGGGTATCAAGAATGTACTTAAGTGTTTTAAGTATGTGAACACTAAAATCAAGTGTGGATACAACATGGAGCCTTAAGAAGGATCTAAAAAAACTGTACATAGGAAGCGTTAATAAAACTATTATTTTAAGACTAAATAAATATATTAAAATTTTGAATTCACTGTATTGGGATATTTCACTAGACTTCTGAAATAACAAAATCAATCGTCGAAGAGAAACTAGTTTATTATCGCGATATCGGATGTAGCGAACCAAAGTTATTAGTTTCTTGATGTTCACTAAACCAAGAATTGGCTGAGACAAATAGGAGAAATGCGTGTAACAGGGTCATCACGTCGTGAGTTTGTTGTGTTGGCAGAAGTGTTTTAACATCCTCGCAACGCGCAGCCCCCGGAACTTGATAATACCAGAGAAGAAGTCAATAAATGTCGCGAGAGAACGCTACTTCACTTCTCTAATGTATGCTGTATTTGGCGCACAAAGAACATCAATCAAGCATCGAACATAAAATAAATCAATACTCATTTTTTCTTCCTTTTTCTGGTCTAGTCACGATACCCAACGTTTGAATGCTGATTATATTCTCTTTGAATGTAAGGTGTATACCGTTGCCAGCTTAGGGGACACACTAATCGACTGTGTAGATAAAGCCTTTTTTTTCACACACCTTTGCACCTCAAGTATTGCAAAACGCATTAAACTGTGTTGTTTGCGAGGTCATAAAAGTTCTCTCCTTATTCTTTTATTTATTATTATTCCCATTAGCTTATATTAGCGTTATTCTGTAAGCTATTACGTTGAGTATTTTCAAACGCTAGTAACTCCTGTTAATATACTTCAAATATAGGAATAGTACAATTTTAATCAGTACCCAAACATAATGTCAAGGCCATATTAGAGAAGAAATAATTTAGAGAATTCCTTTTAAGGACTTCCTTCTTACTTACATTCATTTGCTTTGAACAAATTTACTAATACTGATAAATATCAATCCTATATCAAAGTGTGAATTTTACATAAGTAATGTTGCTCTGCAATATTTACGCGACATGTACTACAAGAAGCAAACAAACAAGAAACAGCGCGGCATTTTACATTCCACAAGTTTAGTACAAGGATTCACTAAAATTAAGGTTCTTTTTTGAGATTACCTAAGACAGTGAAAAAGGAGTAATGGCGTTTATTACAGACATACTAGATTTCCATCAAAAATCTATAATTCCACTTTCTTAAATTTCAATATAAGTTATGTCAGACGATTTGAAACGAGTCAATGCAAATTATAATTAAGCCATAACAAGCTCCGAGAATCCGAAACGAGACCAGAAACGACTAAGGAGCGTTTCAGTCCGCTTCAGCCGATATCGTTTCGGTACTTTACTCTC